>CAUYON010056424.1:0-102289 GCA_963573935.1 Arctocebus calabarensis
GGAAGGAAGGAAGGAAGGAAGGAAGGAAGGAAGGAAAGAAAGAAAGAAAGAAAGAAAGAAAGAAAGAAAGAAAGAAAGAAAGAAAGAAAGAAAGAAAGAAAGAAAGAAAGAAAGAAAGAAAGAAAGAAAGAAAGAAAAGAAAATCTTCTTCCACCTCTCAATAGCTGCCTCTAAGTTACTATTTCCTCAAAACTCTCTGCCTACCCCAAAGGAATTGTTGAGTCCCAACAATTCCTTTCTAGACATTTATCCAAGTCTGGCCAAATTTATTTGAGTCTAAGAGTGGATGACTCTAAAAAGAGCTTATTTAGCAGAAATGGTCCTGGGAGACAGAGTCTCACCAATATATGAAAATCGCTAGTTTCAAAAAACAGAAAAAAAGAGGCTGGCTTAGGGGTCAGCCCTCACTGCTTAGCCAACCAATGCTTATTTTGGGACTGTGCTTTGGTAGAAGCCTCATCACGCTGGTTGAACATGTCTCAGAGGCCCTGAAAGAAGCAAAATGTCTTCCACATCTTTTTGTTGTAGAAATGGAGTACAGTTGGCCCAAACTGTTGGCCAGAGTGAACTGGATCTCCAGACAAAGGTCTTGCAATGTTGCTGCTCCCAAGAGAACCCACCCTGGCTTCTGCTCTGCTGACCTTGCTGCCATGTGTAAAACTTCCTAAACAGCCCTCCTTCTTCATACACACATGCTGACATACAGAACAAAGAATCATAAAAGTCATGTATTGGACTAGTCTTCTTCAACCATTTTTATCTCATGGCACACTTGAACCTAAAGATAAACTTCCACAGCACAATTAAATTATGTTGATTTTTAAAAAAAGTTTAAAAAAGAATACACTTACTGTGGTTTGAACTTCTTTTGAAAATAGTTTAATTAACTATCTTTAAATTTTTTCAAGGCACACCTAAAATCTTCTTCATGGCACATCAGTGTGCCATGGCACACAGGTTGAAAATCACCATTTTAGATAAAATTCCGCTTATCTCCTAGAGAGCCCGTGGTGCTGACAAGTTGGGGCAGCTGGCCAGCCAAGCCTCATTTAGGCTTCTATATACCAGCCCAGCATAAGTTTCAATTATACTGCACAAATGATTGAGTTGCCATAAAAAAGAAAAATCATTCCACTGCTAGGGAAAATAAATGTCATATCATTATTTTAGAAAGAATATAGACTCTGCAGACAAGGGAAGTGTGTGAGGAACTCTGTGAGCAGCACCTGAAAGCCAGAGGCTTTCGCAGGATAAAAAGCACAGCCCCTTCTAGGACGAGAGCATCTCCTCCCAGGAAGACATTTCCAAATATCAACGAAGTCAAATGGAACTGTCTCAGAGAACCTCATAAGTATGTGTAGTACCAGAGTTCAGGGAGCCCTGTCTCTGTCCTTTCCTGACCCTGGTAGACAGTCTCACACCTGGAACCTCCCTATCAGCACAGTCCTTCTAGGTGCTGCCTAAACTGTCCCTCCTCTGCAACCGAGCCAGCAGATGATGTCTGGCAGCCTGCACCCTGCTAGCCGGCATGTTTGATGGAATGGTAGTGCAAAGACGTTTTAGGAAGTGTCTCAGATACTCCCTTCCCAAGAACTGGCAATGCTGGGCAACAGCAAGGCCCCAGCCCTCAGAGGAGGGCTCTTCTGTCTTTCTAATGTAGGGATAAGGCAGAAAAAGAAGGCAGAGAGAGCCCAGGGCAGTCATTTGGGCTGATTCCAGACCCTAACCATCCTGAACAAGGAAGTCACATGCAAGTGGCCAGGCTGGGACCACCTGAAGACAGATGAGTGATTACACTAAGCGAGCTGCCTTACAAACTGTGTGTGCTTATCTTTCTGTGACAGCAGTTTATGATTAACCTTTGCAGCCTGACCTCCAGACAATGCTGGAGACTGTTACCTGCTGTTACCAGACAATGCTATGGGACTGTTACCATGGTCCCATAAAGTGTCCCCCTCCTGCTGGAGAAAGGACCCATACTCTGTGGAGTAGGATCTGTCACCTGTCTCAGTAAAACCTTCCTATAGACTGTTGGCTAGCTATCAAATTCATTCCCACCAGAAGCCAAGAACCCATTTGGAGAATTCATGGGACTTTCCTCTCCTTGTTGGCACCCGCTCTGCATTATCTGGATCCCAGGTCTCTCTGATCCTCTCATCCTTAGGGTGGTTCTGTAAATCAGAGGATTCCTGCAGATTCCATTATAGTCCCATTGCCTTGGGGCTGGGCCCTAATCCCTATTTCCTGCCTTGTTCCTACAGGCAGACTTCTTTGGTTAACCTCACCAAAACCAATGCCTTCCAACATCCTCCATCGTCAAACAAGACTCCCTCTGTGATCTGCACACAACTAGCCTCATGTGCAAATAAGAGGGACACCTCTGTTTCCTGGTCACTTCTGACAGCCCCTCACCAGGCTGTCTTCTCATCTGCCCTTCATCCCTGACAACACTAGCCCCACTGTGGCTCACAGCCCCACACTCAGCGCCAGCCCATGGCATAATCACTCGAGAGTCAAGTGCTGGGGTTAACAGTGGGAAATGGGCAGCGCCTGTAGCTCAGTGGGTAAGGGTGCCAGCCACATACACTAAGGTAGGCAGGTTAGAACCCAGGCTGGGCCTGCTAAACAACGAAACTCCAACCAAAAATTAGCCGGGCATTGTGGCAGGCGCCTGTAGTCCCAGCTACGTGGGAAGCTGAGGCAAGAGAATTGCTTAAGTCTAAGAGTTAGAGGCTACTGTGGGCTGTAACGCCACAGCACTCAAGGGTGACATAGTGAGACTGTGTCTCAAAAACAAATAACCAACAAACAACAACAACAAAAAAAACAGTGGGAAACGGTGGCTAGAGGCTTCCTGCTTATTGCTGTAATTACAAAGGCAAGTGGAAACTTGCAGGGAATCCAACATTGTGACAGGACAAAGACAATAATCAAAGGTAAAACGATGCCATTTGTAATGTACCTCAGCCATTTAATTACCGTGTCAACCTGGGCAATAATATTTTTTACCTTTTAACACACAAATAATGCCCAGTGAATGAATAATTAGTTCTATTCTGCCCGATCTGAATAAAAGATTAAGTCTAGAGCAGGAATTTTGTCGTGACCAAGTTACCCTAACTTGGTCTGTGATGGTAATTGCCGGCACCTTGGTTTTCCATGAATAGTGAGCACATAACACCGGGATCCGTGCAGTAGACCACAGCTCTGATTGCTGAAGAAAGCAACAGTGGTCCAAACTGCTAAATCTCATTTCTCGATTACGAACTGGCCTGGGGAACAGGACTGAGCCCGAAGGTGAGGGAGGAAATAAAGGACTGGCTTCTGCCCAGCACTCTGGGAGGCCCAGATGGGTGGAGTTTGACCAGCCTGAGCAAGAGCGAGACCCTGTCTCTACTAAAAATAGAAAAACTGAGGCAAAAAGATCACGTGAGCCCAAGAGTTTGAGGTGGCTGTGAACTGCAACACCACAGCACTCTACCCAGGACACCCGAGTAAGACTCTTAAAAAAACGGCTGGCTTCTGAAGGGGTATATGGCTGCTAAGGAGAGCCAGCCTTTACAAAATCAGGGAAGACAGCCACCCTCTCCACAGAGCCAATGCCGGCGTGCTGCTGGGCTGGCTTTAAACATCTTAAAGCTTAGGGTGCTAATGTCAAGTGTTCACAAGCATACTAAGAGATCTGGGCAAAAAACCTCTAGAAATCTGAGGGCACAGAGCACTTCCAGAGGGATTGCCAAGCTTCTAACAGTTCTAAAGACACAGGTTTAGAATGAGATTACATAAACAAGGCCTTCTTCTTCATTCTAGGAATACTTATAACTGTGTTATTATATTCTTAGGTTGAAAGAAGAGCAGTTGTTAAACAGAGTTTTTTCTAGCAAGCTTGCTTTTGAATTTTCAGTTATACTTTGGTAAATAAAATCTAAGGGAAATGGAGTCTTAGAGACCATCAAGTTCAACCTCTTTTGCAGATCAGAAAATTGAGGAGCAGAGGCATTGCCCTAATCCCTGGTGCAATCCTTAAACTTCCATATCATGCACATATCATAGACATAGCCTCAATGCTGCACTCACACAGATCTGAGTTCAAATTCCCCCCGCACACATTGGTTTTGTGATCTTAGGTGAGATACTCAACTTTTCTGATAGTTTCCTTATTTGCAAAATGGAGATAGTAATACCTAGCCCACAAGATTGTTATAAGGCTTTTTTTTTTTTTTTTCAGACAGAGTCTCACTTTCTTGCCCCTGGTAGAGTGCCATGGCATCACAGCTCGTAGCAACCTCCAACTCTTGACCTCAAAAGATCCTCTTGCCTTAGCCTCCCAAGTAGCTGGGACTACAGGCATCTGCCACAATGCCAGGCTATTTTTTAGAGATTGGGGTCTTACTCTTGCTCAGGTTGGTCTCAAACTTATGAGCTCAGCCATCTCCCACCTAGGCCTCCTAAAGTGTTGTGATTATAGGTGTGAGCCACCACGCCCCACCTGTTAGGAGTTTAAATAAACTACTCCACAGGACAAGATTTAGCTCAGTGTCTGCTGCGTGTTAAGCACTGAATAACTGGATGTTTCCTTGCCTTCCCTCCGCCTCAGGCTTCCCCCCAGCCCACCCCACTCCATCACAGACCTTCATTGCTCAAAACAAGGGGAGAGTGATAGGGATGTATTTATTATAGGACGCCCATGGAGACGTGGGAAAGCAATAGTTAGTCAAGTTATCAGGTGGTCAGAGGAAAGGCAGATAAGAACTCCAAATCTGTCTGTGAAATGACCTCAGGCCTCCAAGAGAGGGTGGACACAGGGCAACCCCACTCCCCTAGCTGCGCATGGCAAAGATTTGCTTCTCCAGTTTTGAGGAGGATATTCCGTCCCTCTGTGCCTGACGTCTTTACAGCACTAAGAAGGCTTTTCTTCCCTCATACTAAAGTAAGCTCTAAACATCCTCTTCTTCTTAAAAGTCCCAGATAAAACCCTTTAATTATAGCTTCTGAATTACCTAGGAGAGTTTAAACACTCTACCTGAGTTGACTACACTCTTAGTGATTCTGATTCAGTAGGCATGGGATGGAAATCTCCAGCAATTATAGTTTTAGAAAATGCTCAAGGATTACAAATGTAGGGTAGGGGTGGGGGAATGAAGTCACACGGTCTGCACAAACAACACTTCTCTTAAGACTTGTTGAAGTTTTCCAATGCAATGGAGCTCACATTTCTTCAAGTGGACAGCTGTCTTCAGAGGACAGTGCACACATGTGTCCTGGAGTGAACACTGCAGCAGATGGGCCTCTGCTAGAGGGTTCCTTGAATAATTAATTTGTGAACTTCCCTCCCTTCAGACACAGGACAACAGCAGAAAACAGCCCAGCCAAATGAGGCGGCATCTTATCCCTGAGTATGAAATCTCTATGTGTCAGGTCCCATGTGGGTAAAGACTTTGCCTAAACTTCTTTGCTGAAAACCACGCTGCCTCTGGAAGAAGGGAACACACTATTCCCGCAACAGCAGGCATCAGAGCCCCCCCCAGGAGTGACCACCTCCCATTCTCAGAGCTCCTGCCACCTGCTCATCCCAGTGGAAGACTCATTCCTCATTACGAGTGCCAGGCCTCCCAGGCATTTTCAGGACTGGAGAAGTGCGAGCAGCAAGCCCAGCAAGGCCAACTGAGCCAGTGTCCTTGAACGTCTCCGAAGTCCTGCATTGCTCCCCCTGCTGCCAACAGCATGCTATTTTTCTACTATAGTACTATACACTGAGACAGAAACTTCAGAGCTAGCAGGAGCCTTGGCCATACCTGGTCGGACCCCTTTCTGTTCACAGGAGGAATCTCTCATCCCAGCAGGGGTAGGGGATTGCCCCCAAAATAAGTATGGACTTGACCTTCCCAGCAAATAGATCAAATGTCAAACAGTCAGCCCAAGAAACTCAGGTGGCAACCCTCTATTCGCCTTCCCCACATAGGGCGGACGGGCCCCACCTCCCTTCGCATGTCCAGCAGGCCCCACGCTGTCACGTGCAACCGGGGCCTAGCCGTACCTGTCCCGCAGGTGGCCGCTGCGCAGCCCCATGGCCGTGCACTCCGCCGCGCTCACTGGAACCCCCTTGCAGGACTTGACCGGGTAGATCCAAAGCTTCGCCACGGTGCCCACCTGCTGCAGCCGCCGGCGCCGCCTAAGCCACCCACGGTGCCAGGCGACAGCGCCCAGCGCCGCCGCGGCCATTCCCAGCGCAGCGACCCCGAGCCATGCTGGCCGGGTCAGCGCGGGAAGGCGCGGCGCGGGAAGGCCGAGGCGGGCCAGCGCCGACGAGCCGGTGCCCATGGCCGAGCGCGGGATCGCAGACCGGCACAGACCGGGCGACTACTGGGGCCTGTGAAGGCGAGGAGGCGCTTACGGCTCCGGGCGGCGGGAGGAGCCAAAGTTGGCTCAAACGCTGGTCCCTTGCACCCTTTCTCCGCCAGAGTGACAGGAGGGAAGATATCCCTGAATGCGTGCTGGGAGCTGGGAGGTAGCGGGGCAGCATGCAGAGAGTGGCCGGGGTCCCTGGGCTGGTCACTTTCACCTTACTTCGTTCTCGAATCCCCTTCTCCTTACAGAGACCACAGTCACCCACTGACTGTGACCCTTCGCCTGTCCTCACTCACCTTTGCAGATTGGGTAGTTTGCAAATACAGCCGAACCTCCAGAGCTGACCCCTCCCTACACTGACCATCCTTAAGTCGACCTAATTTTCATAAACCAGACATGCACCACATGTCAGTACAGTAGGCCTAGTCCTTATGTTGACCACCTCCGTATGTCCACCAGTTTGTCACGGTCCCTCAGGGAGGGTCAACTTGCAGAGATTCTGTTTTCTCCCGTTCTGGGGGCGTCTCTTCACGGCATTGTCTCCTTTGCCAGGCAGAAGCTTTTTAGCTTGATGTGACCCCACTTGTCCAGGTTTTCTTCAGTTGCCTGTGCTCTGGGGGTATTTATTACTCAAGAAGACCCTGCCCAGACCAACGTCCTGGAGCGTTTACCCAATGTTTTAGTTCAGTGGTTTCTGTCTCAGGTCTCAGATTTAAGGCATTAACTCATTTTGATTTGACTTTTATATATGGCAAGAGATAGGGGTCTAGTTTCATTCTTCCGCAGGTGCATACCCACTTTTCCCAGCCCCGTTTATTTTTTGAAGAGCCTGTCCTTTACCCTTGTGTATGTTGTTGACCACTTTTTTGAAAATGAGTTCCCTTTAGATGTATGGATTTATTTCTGGATTCTCCTTTCTGTTCTATTGGGCGGTGTCTGATCTGCCTGTCTTAGAGCATTTTCAATGACAAGTCCTTCTTCTGTTGCTTTGAGATGTATGTGTATCTCCTGCAGCTCAGAAGTGTCTTTCTCTAAGGTCCAAAATGTGATCTTTGACATGTGATCAGCAGGGAGGACAGGACCTCCGTCCCCCAGGACTGAGGGAGGGTGGAATCGGGCTTGCTGACTGCCATCTGGCAGAGGCAGTGACCCCGTGGTGTTGATCCTGACCACCCCTTTGTGATTTTCACTGAGACTCTGCTAGCGTCCCCCTCTTCTTTCTCTCCCGCCATTTAATACACCGGGACACCTCTGCACACATGGGGAAGAAGCTCAGCTCTTTCCCTTACTTAGTAGTTACTGAGTAAGTCCATTTTCATGCTTTCACTAATGCCCAGCTTTGTTTATCTTTAACAGCTCCATTGGAGCAAGCAAGTGGGGTAGCAGAGAATTTTCTCAGACGAGTTAAGGTTTGAGGTCATTCTTCTTTTGTTTGTTGCTAAGAGCCTGTCCCTTAAAACTGTGACACAGTTCTGGGAAAACTTAAGGAGATGGACCAATGTGCCACCTCCCATGTCTGACTAGCTGCCTGCCTCTTTCTGAAAAGTGAAACATAAAATAAGGCCTGAATCTCCACCACTACCACCAGAAAACAGACTGTTTGAAATCCTAGATCAGCAGAATAAACCCTTCCGGTTCCCACACATTCTCATGGCGCTCAAAAGCCAAGACTTTTGTATTTGTTTTTAAGCACAATGTTGTGGATGAAGCTTGTGTAAGTTACTCCTGGTTCCCTTTGCCTCTCCAGATTTTTGAACAGGATCAGAGCCCTTGCTGCCCACAAGCCTGCTGTCAGAGCCAGGTGTCGGCAAAGCCATCACCCACTCTGAACTGAGCTCCCAGACAGAGCACATGTCTTTTTGATGAATCATCAGTTCCTTTCAACACATCCATTTCAATGATTCACCATGCTTTGCCCTCAATTGGCACTGGATTTAAAGTTCAGAAAAAGATGCCCTTTTATCCTGAGGAAGACTGAAGCCATCTCACCTGTGAGCCCAGACGGTGATGGCAGAGAGGATAAGCCATCCAGATGCAGCAAAAGCAGAGACAAAAGAGCAGTTTATATCTCAGGATAGTGGTGTTTTCAGAAGAGGGAGCTTTTGACCTGAGATTGAACAGGAGGAAGGAGGCAAGGTGGGGGCAGAGGAGAAGGTTCTGGACAGAAGGAGTAGCAATGGCTTGAGGAAGCTGAAGGCATTAGGAGGTGTGGCATGTTTGGGCGGCCACCACAGTTTGGCCTTATTAGGAAGGTACCTGTGTGTGCAGCAGGTTCCAGGAGTGGAGGCAGGACAGTGGGGCAGGGGCCGATCAAGATGCTGCTATCTCCACTTAGTGTTGGGACACCCTACAACACCAAACAACTATGAAGTGTGATCAGACCTGGGCATTAGGAAGGTCACTCTGGCTGCTCTGGGAAGGAAGACCTCCTAGGTGTTCAATGACTCACAAATGCCCTAGTTCAGGCATGGCTGCAGTGACCCTGAATCAGGGAGAAATAATGGTAGGGATGGAGAGATAGTAGCAAGAGGTGGTGATGATAGAACACTGACACAGAGCGGGGACAGCTGCACACAGGTGCCTCCGCTCTCTAGCATAAAAGTCTGGGTGGGGGTGCTATTCTCTGTGATTAAGATTTCAAGAGAAGACAGGCCTCCTGGTCTCATGCCAGAAATCCTAGCATTCAGGGAGGCTAGAGCAGGTAGTTTGCTTGGGCTCAGGAGTTCAAGACCAGCCTGAGCAAGAGTAAGACCCTCATCTCTACTAAAAGTAAAAAAAAAATAAAAACTAGCCAAGCACTGTGGTGGGTGCCTCTAGTCCCAGCTACTTGGGAGGCTGAGGCAAGAGAACAGCTTGAACCCAAGAGTTTAAGGTTGCTATGAGCTATGAGGATGCCATGGCATTCTGCCTAGAGTGATAGAGTGAGACTTTGTCTCAACAAAAACAACAACTACAAATATTTCAAGAGCAGAAGAAGATGTGGGGAAAAGATGGTGAGTGCTGTTGTGCACATCCAAAGTGAGGTATTTGGGGGCATCAAAAAAGAAATAGTTGGCTCGGCTACTGAAGCTCAGTAGCTAGGGTGCCGGCCACATACACCGGGGCTGGCAGGTTCAAATCTGTCCCAGGCCTGTCAAACAAAATAGCCAGGCATTGTGGAAGGTTCCTGTAGTCCCAGCTACTTGGGAGGCTGAGGCAAGAGAATTGCTTAAGCCCAAGAGTTTGATTGAGGTTGCTGTAAGCTGTGATGCCTATGGAGGGTGACATAGTCAGACTCTGTCTCAAAAAATAAATAAATAAATAGTCATCTAGACAGGTGATTTGACCTTCTATTCTTCCATCTTCTCATCCATAAAATAATAAAGATAATTTATTATCTCACCTGTAAAATAATAAAATAATCTAAATTTGGATTTCCCAAATCCATGCTGGCATTGGGCTCCAGCAGCCAAACAAATGAGGAACTTTACCATGCTGAGTGCCACTCTCTGCTGTCCTCACCCACCATTACCCATCCTCTAGTTTGCCCTGGTTGCGTTTTCACCAGTGCTGGTCTTAGGAAAATTCCTTGTCAACAATGGATGTATCTACAGCCCAGCATCTCCGTTCCGGGTGAAAGTCCAGCAGTCTTATCACCTGTTTGCTTTTCTGTTTTCCCCTTTTGATTTGAGGGATTAATGTGTCTATATTTTTCTTGTTGATGTGTAAAAGCCTTTTTAAATTAATAAAATTACCCTTTCATCATGTATTTCAGAGTTGTCGGTTTTTCTCTCCTAGTTTGCCATGTTTGGCAACCTCTGCTTAAAAAGGACTCTTTCTAGTAAACAGGATATCATTGTCTGCCTAGAAGCACTGATATAGCAAAGTAAAAACTCTGTCAATTAAAAAAGAAAAAAAGAGAGTCTAAAATGCAAATACTGCTTTGCCCAGCCAGGTCCTCATCAGGAGGATGGGTGCCCAGCAGCCAACAGACATCTGATTGAGGCCATGCAACATTCTCCCGGGGACATGAGCTCACCAAATTACCAGCTATGATGAGTAATTAACCTTCAACTCACACAACAAACCTTATAAATCAGGATAGGCAAAAATGTAACAACTTCAACGATCTAATAAAATAAAAGTTTATTTCTCATTTATACCCCAGTTCAAACATAAACCAAAGGTCCACTTAAAAAAGCTTTGCACACCTGTAGCCTCAGCTACTCGGGAGGCCGAGGCAGGAGGTTCACTTGAGTTCAGGGGGGTTGAAACCTCTCATTGGGAGAGGATGGCAGTGCTTCTGAGGTTCACTTCTCCCTTTCAGCATAATGAATCTCGTCCTGAGATTTTTATTTTTCTATTACAATTCCCACAAGCTCTCACACCAGTGTGACGAATTTTTCTCTTTCTCCCCAAGCAGATTTTAACAGGAAAACCAGCAGAAGGGCAGTTACTTGTGTGTTAGTGCGTCTCCTTCAGACTGCAAGGAGGAGACACGTGCTCAGCATATGTTAGAATCCGGGGTTTGTGGTTGGGACACCCAGGAAAGTAATGCTTAGCTTCCAAATTCTAGTCTTGGAGGCTGAGAGCTTCAGACGCTAAAGAACTTCAGGAGAACAAGTCTAAGAGCTGATTGTTTTTCAGCAACAAGCAACTTTGATCCAACCCCTGCTATATGCTAGATGCTGGTATTTAGTCTTTAAAAATAATACAGGGCCAGGTGTGGTGGCTCACACCTGCAATCCTAGTACTTTGGGAGCCCTAGTACTTCAGGAGGATCACTTGAGGAGTTCAAGACCAGCGCGGGGAACATAGACTCCTATCTCTATGCAGAAAGATTATTTAAATTGGCTAGCTGTGGTGGTCTGTGCCTTTAGTCCTAGTGACCCAGAAGGCTGAGGTGGGAGTATTGTGTGAATCTAGGTGTTTAGTCCACTGCACTCCAGCCAGGCAACAGAATGAGACCCTATCTCTGAAAAAAAAAAAAAATAGAGGAAGACAGAATCTCCTATCTCAGAAGCCAGTAGACTGCCAAGAACACACATCAATATTAGGTTATGTGGTGTGAAGAATCAGAGGGAAAAGCAGAGATTTGACTGATGAGAACCATTTTGCCAAATAAAGAAAGGGCAGAGGGTGAGGAGAACATGGTGTTTTGAGGACCTAGATTCAATCCTGGCTGGAAAGGAGAGGGCAAAGGCTGGGAGAAAGTAGAAAAGTAGGAAGGTAAACAAGTTCAGAAGGCAGAAAGAATTACATGTGTGTAGAGGAATGTGGACTTTCAACAGAGGGCATGAAAGGTCAGTGACATTACGTACCAAGAAGAGGAGAATCTGGGTTGTTAGAAACACGGAAGGAACAGAAATTTCACTTGTATATACAACCGTAACTTCTGAATTCTGAACCATGAAAATTATTACTTATTTAAAAAATTCAAAACTTATTTTAAAATATTTTTATAATGAGTCTGGAAGTGTACTAGACTCTGGGTGAACAAAACAGCAACTATTTTTTTACCAATCTACTGGGTGTTTTTAAGATTTTATGACCCATCAGACATACAACATAGCCTTGGGCAGATTCCCAATGTTAAAAGATACACAAACAGGCTAGACGAGGTGGCTCACACCTGTGATCCTAGCACTGTGGGAGGCCAAGGCAGGTGGATTCCCTGAGCTCAGGGGTCAGAGACCAGCCTGAGCCAGAGTGAGATCCCATCTCTAAAAATGGCCAGGCATTGTGGCAGGCACCTGATTTCCCAGCTACTTGGGAGGATGAGGCAAGATAATCACTTGAGACCAAGAGTTTGAGGAGAGTTTGAGGTTGTTGTGAGTTGTGACACCACAGCACTCTACCCAGGACAACAAAGTGAGACTCTGCCTCAAAAAATAAAGAAAGAAAGAAAAATAAAGAAATAATTATAAAATAAGCTATATAATAACTGTTATATTAAAGATATGGGCTCAGACCTTTGAAAGCACAACTTGGGGGCTGGGCAGCTTGCTCTGCTGAAGGTTGGTGGAGGGTAACATGTAAACTGGGTTTTGAAGAATACACAGAAGCTTCAAAAACAAAAGCAAGAGTAACTCATCAAGGAGAAATACAGTTTCTCGAAAGGGCCTGAAATGTTCTTGAAGGAAAATAGTTTGGTATGATGATGAAGGCAACATAAGAAATGGCAGAAGGCAAAGCTAACAGGCAGGATTAGGCCAAATTGTGCAGGCTTTGCATGTTGTCTCAAGCACTGTGAATTTCTATCCTAGAGAGTTCAAACCACGGCTTGTTTTATTTGGCTCGTACAGTTGTTTTAATTAGGAAGTTTCTAGCTTGTCTTGAAAAAAATCGAAATATCTGGCAGTATGAGCTCTACATTCTGCATAACCATAACAAGTGGACCTGCCTACCTCCTTTAGACACCACCCTGTGTAGTGGCTCCAGGACCCAGTCCTGAATTCAACCCAACCCCTCTGCTGGGCCTTTGTGTTTGTCAGGGACAGGCTATTTCCCAGGCAGTTACTCCTATTTTCCACCAGAAGGCGTCTGTGATCTGAGTTTTGGAGGGAAGGGTAGGGAGGAAGCGGCTTGGAGCTGGTTCTAGCAGGGAAAGGAAACCCTCCTTTCCTTCCTGGTGAGAAAGTCCCAGGGAGCAACTTCCTGTGACTTAACTCAAGGAAAAGTCAGGACTAAGAGCCACTTACAGATCAAGTATTTTGTAATAGTAGGAAAATCATATCTGAAATGTCATGAGCAATAGTAAAGTGTGGCTTTGTTTCTCCCACACTTTTCTATTACTCCTGACAATTGAACAGTCTTGTGGTCTGTAGGATAGTCAGAGGCAGGACAGTACTGGGTCCCCACAGCAATCCCAGATCTGAAATAGGATAAGGTATCTGTTCCTGCACTAGCGGACACACTAAAGAGTTCCTTGTCTCGCCTAAGAGAGGGCGGCAGGCCCTCTGCCCTGGCCACTTCCTCACGCTCATTTTGGGGGAGGAGCAGGAGAGGCCAAGGCCGCTGGGCAAACACAGGGTGCTGAGAACACATGGCTGGAGTGTTACAGCGATTTCCTTCTTCAGTAGGTCCTTGGCCTCGGGGATTCGAAGAATGAACCCACTGACCACAGATCAGTGGTAAGAAAGGATTTTATTAGACAGAAAGGAACACAGAAGGAGTATAAAGCACTAGAGCTTCTGGTAGAGAGAAAGACTCAAGTGGGAAGACTATGTGGGCTCTTTGTCTAGGGGTCCTAGGTCTTGAGAATGACCCTTGGCCAGGACTTGGCAAATAGAAACATGTTTTCAAAGTTAATGAGTATTATGGACAAAGGAATGAATGCAGTCCCTCCAGCGCAGAGCAAAAGGTCAGGGGGTTCCCTTCATGAAATTGCCCAGGCTGAGGAAAACTGGGGTCCCTTGTCCAGCCTTGAATGGGGGAACCTGTATCAAGAGGAAGGGAACAAGGGATAGAAGGGCCAGAGAAAGAAATTGAGAGGCAGGTGAATTCTGGCATACTTCTTAACGGAGAAGTGCCTTCCATCCACTGGAACTTGGGCATCTACCCGTGTGTCTCAGGCACTGTAAAATCTCAGTTTATACTTGTTTAAAAAATAAATGGCCCAAGGAATTTGTCGGGCCATGACCTGCTTACAGGAAGGGCACTGATATTCCTTCAATATGAGGCACACAATGATGAGGCGTGGACTGACCACACTGCGGGGCAGGGACCTTCTCTCCTCTGGTCAACCTGGTGCTGGGTGTCCCCCAAGCTCCTTTAATGGCAAGGACTGTGTGCCATTATGGCCTTGATTTTGAGGCTGTTATCAGTCAGGATACAGAATCCTGCTTCCTCTTCCTGTTTTCAGTTGTTTTTTTCTCTGTGTTTGTTTTTCTCTTGGCTGTTACAAGAGAGATGAGCTTTTAATCTTGGCAGCACGTGCCTGGCTCAGAGTGGAGGAAGAAGCCTGGGAAGAGAAGAGAAGAATCTCCTTGCTGGGGGGCACCCTTTGCAAAACAAGACCCTTGTAAAGTAAACACCCATTGATGTTTTCCGCCACCTTCCCATGCCCTGCCACCTCCCCAGGAAAAAATTATACAGCATCTCTTTCTCCACAGTTAGTGACAGAATAACGTCCATTGGCCCAGTGCTCACACCTGTAATCCCAGCACTCTGGGAGGCCCAGGGGAGTAGATTGCTTGAGCTCAGGAGTTTGAGACCAACCTGAACCAGAGGGAGACCCCATCTCTAAAAATAACCGGGCATTGTGGTGGATGTACAAGACTCAGGAGGCTGAGGCAAGAGAATCATTTGAGCCCAAGAGGTTGCTGTGAGCTATGAAACCACAGCGCTCAACCCCAGGACAACAAAATGAGACTTTGTCTCACACACAAAAGACAAAAACCACAAACACAATGTCCATCCTTTTATTCTACTCATTCATTCATTCATCCCACAAAAGTCTTTAAAATCTATCATAACTATGGCCAGAAAATAATGCCATAAGTATGATCCACTCTCTAACACTAGGTCGTAAGCATTGTCATGTTCTTTTTACAAATTGAGGTATAATCACACAATATAAAATTCACCACTTTAAAGTTCACGCAAGGGCCGAGTGCAGTGGCTCATACCTGTAATCCTAGCACGCTGGGAAGCTGAGGCGGGTGGATTGCTTGAGCTCATAGGTTCGAGACCAGCCTGAGAAAAAGTGAGGACTCTCCTCCCCATCTCTACTAAAAATAGAAAAACTGAGGCAAGAGGATCACTTCATCCCAAATTGGAGGTTGCTGGGCGCTATGACACCACAGCACTCTACCCAGGGTGACAGCTTGAGACTGTGTCTCAAAATAAATGAACAAATAAAGTGCACATAAGTTTTTAGTATATTCACTGTATCAAGCAACTATCACTTCTCATTCCAGAACATTTTTATCACCACAAAAGGAAACCTGAGACCTGTTAGCAGTAAGTCCCAACTTTCCCCTTCCCTCCTGCCCTGACACCCACTAGTCTGCTTTCTGTCACCGTGGATTTGCCCTTGCTTGTCATTTCCTATATACAGAGTCACACAATAATGTGGCTTTTGTGTTCAGCTTCTTTCCCTTAGCGGAATGTTGTCAGAGTCCGTCCTTGATGCAGCACGTATCAGTACATTCCTACCACATTTTGTTTACCCATTCATCTGTTGACGAACATTTGGATTATTTCTACTTTTTGGCTATTATTAATAGCACTCTTAGGACTATTTGCATACAAGTTTTATGAGAATGTGTTTTCAGTTCTCATAGGTATATACTGGAGTGGAAATGCAGGTCCAAAGGTAACTCTATGTTTAAACTTTTTGAGGAACTGGCAGACTGTTCTCCATAGTAGCTGCAGCATTGTTAACATTCCCACAGGTAATATATGACGTTTCCTTTCTTTCTTAACCCAAGCAGTTTGAGGGGCTGTTTAGTCTTAGGTGAACCTACCATCAAAGAGGGGGATGAAAATGGATGTTTGCACAGTACCAGTGAGAAGACGCTTGACCATGAGCATTGTGCTGGCTGATCTGTCCAAACCACAGACAGAAAAGGGGGACTTGCAAATCTCTTATCTTCATCAATTCGGGGATTAAGTTTGGTATTTACGAGATGGAGCATGAGTCTGAGACCATTTAACAAATGTCCTCTATTGCAGGGGCAGAGAATGTAGGCCTGCAGTTAGTCTATTCCTTATAAGGCCCTGGGCCTCAGAGGACGGCTGTGGTAAAGACAGTACCCTTTACACATGTGTGGAGGGTTGAGGAATGTGGAAGAGCTTTCCCTAGAACTGCCCTCTCTTCATGTTCCCTTCAAAGTGTGCAATGATACAAAATACTGATGTGGTCAGCTAATTTATAAAAAATAGACTCAGTACATCCTGTTACAGAAATCCCATCAGCAGGCCAGGCGTGGCAGCTCACACTCATAATCCTAGCACTTTGGGAGGCCGAGATGTAAAAGTGCTTGAGCCCAGAAGTTCAAAATTAGCCCAGGCAGCATAGTTAGACCCTGTACCTACAAAAAAATAAATAAACATTAGCCAAGTATGGTGGCACTTGCCTATAGTCCCAGCTACTCGGGAAGCTAAGGAGAGAGGAGTGCTTGAGCCCAGGAGTTTAAGGTTGCAGTGAGCTATTACACAAAATATTATAGGATAACTAATTATTATTATTAGAAAAGCCATCATGATGTTTTCTTTCACATCCCACATTTTTTTCTAATCTAAACACGCTGCCTTTGAATGTTTCCTTCCACTTCAAGATATTGACAATTTGTTTCAACATCTAACAACAATGAGAAAAAGACCAACATTCCTCAATCATATGTATAGGAATGTATGTGCCTTAGGATTCTGAAATTCTTTGAGCAAGGCCATGTGGATTTCATGTGTCAACTCTGCGTTGGAGGAGGGAGGAAGATTGGTGAGCTCTCACTAACGGGCACAAGGTAAGGGGATATGGCACGCCTTCTAGTGAGGGACCCACCTACAATGGGGATCTTCCTTAACAAACACAACCATTGTAACCTAATCATTTGTACCCTTATGTTAATCCAAAATTTAAAAAATAAAAATAAAGATACTTGAAGTATTTTTTTTAAAACCATTGCATTGGAGGCTCTTACCAGAGCAATTAGACAAAAAAAAAAAAAAGGAGAAAAACCCAGCGTCTATATTACAAGAGAAGTAAACCCATCTTCACTCATGGATGACATTATGTTGCATATAAAAAATCCTAAATGGCTCAGCGCCTGTAGCTCAGTGGCTAGGGTGCCAGCCATATACACCAGAACTGGTGGGTTCGAACCCAGTCCAGGCCTGACAAACAACCATGACAACTACAACCAAAAAGTAACCGGGCATTGTGGTGGGGGCCTGTAGTCCCAGGTACTTGGGAGGCTGAGGCAAGAGAATTGCTTGAGCCCAAGAGTTTCAGTTTGCTGTGAGCTGATGCCACAGCACTGTACCAAGGGCGACAGCTTGAGACTCTGGCTGGAAAAAAGAAAGAAAGAAAGAAAGAAAGAAAGAAGATCCTAAGTAATCACTAAAAAACCATGAAATCAGTAAATAAATTTAGCAAGATAGGAGAAATTAAGAACTATATTCAAAAAATCAGTTGTATTTCTATACAACAGCAAATCAATGACCTCAAAAGGACATTTTGAAAAATTTATTAATACAAAAATAATAAAATACTTACAAACAAAGTTAATTTAAATAGTGCAAAACTTGTATTCTGAAGACTAGACAACATCACTGAAAAAAATTTAAAAAGAGTTAAATAAATATGAAAACATGCCATGTTTACAGAGTGGAAGACTTAATGTTAAGAAGAAATTGTTCCCGAAATTAATTTATAGGTTCAATGCAATCCTACCAAAAACCTCATCTCAATTTTTTAGTGGAAGTTGACAAGTTAATCATAAAATTTTATAGAAATGCAAGGGACCAAGAAGAGTAAAACAATTTTGAAAAAGGAAAACCCCCAGAGGTAGAGGACTCACACTTTCTGATTTCAAAGCTCACTGTACCACAAAGCTACAAATACAAAGACATTTTCGATACTAGCAACAATGTAGGTGTGTAGTTCAGTGGAACAGAATTGAGAGTTCAGAGATAAATCTTTATATTTGCATTTGATTGATTTTTGGCAAGAGTCTCAAACAATTCAATTTGAGAAAAGAAGTATCTTCTCAGTAAATGGTGCTGGAACAACTGTGTGTGCACATTCAAAATGCACCACAGAGAGCAGACCTAAATATGAGTTAAAACTGTAAAACTCGTAGGAGAAAACAAAAGTGCAAATCTTTAGGATCTTGGGTTAGGCTAAGTTTTCTTAGCTAATTCCAAAAGCAAAAATGATAAAAGAAAAGATAGTTATAGTGGACTTCATCAAAATTAAAAACTTGTGTACTTCAAAGGACACCGGAAAGAAAGGTTCATTCTTTTGAATGTAAAAAAAATACTGACAAATCACATATCTGATAAGGGACTAGTGTCCAGAATATATAAATAATCAATAATCATAAAACAAGTAACTAATCTAAAAGCAAAGGATTTGAATAAATATTGCTGCAAAGAAGATATATAAATGGCTGATAAACCCAAGAAAAGATACTTAACCTCATTAGCTGTTAGGGAAATGCAATTAAAACCATCCTGAGCTATAACCTCACACTCACGGAATAATATTCCATTATAAAATAATATTCCAAATTAATAATATGCATACATATCGTGCATATTAATATATAATGTTATATGAGAGTTTTATGTAAATATTTAATATTTATATAAAATGTATAAATATTATTATGAATGTTATGCATGCATAATAATATTCCAATATAAAATAATATTTCATCATATGACTATATTGCATCTTGTTCAGCCATTTATCTGTTGGTGATATGTGGGTTGTTTCCATGTTTCGGTTATTATGAAAAATGTTGTTATGAACATTTACGTACATGTTTTGTATGGACATGTATTTTATTTATTTTTTTTTTGGAGGCTCTTACCAGAGCAATTAGACAAAAAAAAAAAAAAGAGAGAAAAACCCAGCGTCTATATTACAAGAGAAGTAAACCCATCTTTAGGATCTTGGGTTAGGATCTGAGGGTTACTTTGTTTGTCCCTCAAGCTGTCACCCTGGGTAGAGTGCTGTGATATCACAGCTCACAGCAACTTCCAACTCCTGGGCTCAAGTGAGTCTCTTGCCTCCACCTCCCAAGTAGCTGAGACTACAGGCACCCGTCACTACGCCCGGCTATTTTTTGGTTGCAGCCGTCATCGTTTGGCGGGCCTGGGCTGGATTCGAACCCGCCAGCACAATGTGGATGGACCTTGAGAACATTATGCCAAGGGAGAAGCCAGTCACAAAAGGCCACATTTTATGAATCCATTTATATGAAGTGTCCAAAATGGGCAAATCCATAGCAAAAAGAAGTAGATTAGTGGATATTGGGGTTGGGAAGAAATGAGGAATGACTGCTTATGGGGACATTGTTTCTTTTGGAGGTGATGAAAATGTTCTAAATTTGGTTTTGGTGATATTGCACAATTCTGGGAACATTGTAAAAACTACTGAATTTACACTTAAAAATCAAATGGTATGTAAATAATATTTCAACAAATCTATTTCAAAACTAAACTGTCCTTGTGTACTAAAGCTTGGTAGATTCAGAGAATACAGCAAGCACTTAGAAACAACACTCCCATCCCAGACATTCAAAGAGAAATCAAACTGCCGTTCCACATGGTCATCTAAATGAGTAACACTTTCAGAGGGCCATGGTTTTGGAGATAAGAAAGGTCCCCCAGGCCACGGCAGAGAGACAGAGAGGGACAGTTTCAGAAAAAAAGTGTTATTTCACCAGGGCATGGAAACATGAAAAATTTTTAGCAGGAAAGCATAAAAGAGCTAGGTGTGTGGTCTTGCAGCTGCATCAGAACCTAACAAAGGCACAAAGGATGGAAATGTGAAAGTTTAACTCTAAGGATTAATAAATCTGTTTTCATTTTCTTCTCTTCATTTTTCATTTTTCTTTTTCTTTCTTTCTTTCTTTTTTTTTTTTTTTTGAGACAGAGCCTCAAGCTGTCACCCTGGATGGAGTTTCACGGTATCACAGCAACCTCCAATTCCTGGGCTCAAGCGAGTCTCATGCCTCCGCATCCCAAGTAGCTGGGACTATAGGTGCCCTCCACAACACCTGGCCATTTTTTGGTTGCAGCTGACATTGTTGTCTGACGGGCCCAGGCTGGATTCGAACCTGCCAGCTCAGATGTACGTGGCTGGCACCTTAGCCCGTTGAGCCACAGGCACCGAGTCTCATTTTTCATTTTCTTCTTTTCTTCTTTATTCAAGTCTTCTGGGACTATGTAGAAGAGAAATAATTAATGTTAATAAAACAAAAGCACTTCCAAGGTGTTGAAAACCCTAAAGGTTTAAAAGAACTTACCCACAGGCCTCTGGGTCCATCACGCAGCATTATTCTGGGCTCAGGGTTGCTAGAGATTTTTGTGTTAAAACCACCTGGCTGGCTCCCCCTAAGAATGACCATCGATGGAGTGTAAGCCTCAGTATCCCATCTCGTCCTGGTCCTGACCCACCTAAACTCTATTTCCCCCAGGGCAAGCTCTTCCCGCCATTTTCCTTTGCCGAAGAGATGTCCAACTTGCAGGGAGTGGGGCGGGGAGAGATGTGTGCTGATTCTGTGGGGACTTTTCTGCTCATCTGTGGTGTCAGATAACGTGAAGAGTATGCTGGGACCTTTATTTTGCTAGTCAGCATTCCTTAATGTTTGTGTATTTACTGTGTGGCCCAAGGCAGCTCTCATTCTTCCAATGTGCAAGAGAAAAGAAAAAAGGTTGAACTCCCATTTCAGGCCCTAAAACATCACCTGCAGGATACCCTTAACTAACAAGGGGGTGGGCTGGGTAAAAGGTGCTCAACATACATCCCCCAGAAAGGGCGATTCCACAGAGTCCCTACTGGTGCAGGCCAGTTGTTGGAAGCCACAAAGTAGCTTCTTCCCTGGGGTTTGGAGAAACCAACATGGGGGACCCACAGACCCTCTAATGGGAAGAAAGAAGCTGGTGGGAGCTACCTTGTGCAATGCCCAAGGACAATCTGTAAAAGGTGTGTCGCGAGTGGGAGGATCAGAGTAGGAAATGTGTTTCAGGATCCACCTGGACAGAAGGCATAAATAATGGGGTGTGACATCTGCCTGGCCTGAGCACTCAGACTTCTCTGCTTCACTCCCTTACTTAAATAAGGGGCTGTTGTGAGGATTAAATGACATGTGATACCAAACACCTAGCAGGACCTGCACGTCACAGGGGCATGCCTGTTACATTCCTTCACACAGTCCTGCCTCCCATGCTCAGTAAGCACAGCTCCTGGGAGTCTCAGGAAGGCCTGGAATGTGCCTTGAAGCAGACCCCAGCCAGTGGCAGGAGACACAGCAGGGAGCATGTGTACAGTAAGTCTCCATGTCCCCAAGGGAGGCCAAGGTCAGGGCCAGGGCCAGCCGTGTAACTGCCCAGGCTTCAAGGCAAAAATGGCAACCACATGGCAGGAAATATTCTAGCTGTGGCAAAACCCCAGGGCCTTGCACATTGTATTCTGGTCCAGCATAGAGTATTGTGCAAATTAAACAAATAAACAGCAGTCTTGGCCCTAAGCTCAAAGGACTTTTTAGCATTCTCTTGCTTTTCCCCTTAACTGGGGCCTTCCCTGCTGTTCAGAGCAGAATTCAAGAGAATTCTATGGTTCCTCTCTTTCCCTCACCTGTCCACATTAGCCAACTGTGTCACCACCGCTTTTCAGTGGGGCTCCTTTCCCATCACTCCTGCAATCCCCAATGGCCGCTCCCTTCACCAGTGGTGCCCACCCTGGGCCCATCCAGTCTCCACAATAGCAGGGGGTCTTTCAAAACATGGGAGGGCTCTCATCACCACCCCTGCCCCTACTTAGAACCCATCAGACATTGCCTCTTCACTTCCTCTTGCTGCCCAGCTCATGGGGCCCTTCCTGCTGACTCCCACCTCGCATAGAACACCACTGCCACCCCTCTCCTGAGTATGCTGTGCCCCAGCCGCACAGGGTTCCCTCCCTCCAGCCATCCTGAGCTCCTGCCCTCCTGGAGACATTCTTTCTTCTGACAGCCTGGTAGCTCTGCCCTGGCCACCGCACCTGCCCCACCTGCCCCTCGGCTGCGCAGGCCTCCCACAAGCATCCTCCCTACCCACGCTGGAGGCTAGGGCCCCCTTATTTACTTCCTCCAGAGCTGTCTATTCATCTTTTATTCCAGGTCTGCTCCTCACTAGGAGCCAAGGGGATAGGAGCCATGACCCTGGTTACTTGTACACTGTCCCAGCCCAGTGTCAGGTGTAGAGTAACTGCACAGGTGACATTTGTTAAATGACTGTCTGAGTGACTTGCATGTGAAATAAGGTAGAAATTGATACATAAATGTCACCTCTGAGCCAAGCACATTTTTTTGACTTTTCAAGATATAGTGTCTAATCTGTTATGGAATTAGAATTTAAAAAAAAAAAAGATACAATGCCATGGTGAGTTAGGGAGGGGCCCCAAGCACACACCCACCTGTTGGACCTCAGGCTGGTTTTGAGCTTCAGAAATTCCAATGGGAAACCTAAGAGCCGACCTTGGGAAGAATCCAGCCTCTGGCATGCCAGCACCTCTTCTCTAACTGCATTTTGTCCATCCTTAATTACTGCAAGATATAGGGGAACTCAACAGAGAACACTTCCAACACCAGATGCAGGGAGGTTTTCCCACACACTAAGCAATTCTCCAGCCAACACCAAGTGGGTGTCCTACAATTCAATTCAATGCTGACACCATCTCCCTGGAGTCAGAGCCAGAGCCCTTAGATTAGGGATCAGTCCCACCAGACGGTCTCAACTTCAGACATCATTCGCAACTAATGGGTTGCCATCTACACTTCTGATTGGCTGGCTATAAATCAGAGTTGCCACAACCTGCTCTGTAGGTTCTATTAATATGCTCACAGAACTAAGGGGAACACATATTTACCAGTTTATTATTTTAATAAAGGATATGATGGGATATGGACGAATGGCCTGATGAAGAGGCACATGGGTAAGGTCTGGAAGGGTCCCAAGCACGGGAGCTTCTGTTCCCATGGAGTTGGGGTGTGCCCCCCCCAGCACATGGGTATGTTCACCAATCCAAGAGCTCTCTGAACCCCATAGTTTTGTGATTTCAATGGATGCTTCATGATAGAGGCATGACCAATTATTACCTCAGTCTCTATTTACTTCCCTCTTCTTGGAGGATGAGGATGAAGCTGAAAGCTCCAACTTTCTAATCACGGCTGGTCTTTCTGGTGACCAGCCCACATCTGGCAGCCTCATTAGGACAAAAGATGCTCCTGTCACCCAGGAAAGCACAAGGGTCTTAGGGACTCTGTGCTAGGAACCAGGGTCAGAGACCAAATATAAATTTCTTATTATACCATTGATAATGGTTTGAATGTGTCTGCTCTGAAACTGAGGTGTCTCCAATGTAATAGTCTTATTAAGAGGTGGGGCTTTCAGAGATGACCAGGCTGTGAGGGCTCCTCCCTCATGAGTAGCACCAAGACCCTTATAAAGGAGTTTCATTGAGAGAGTTTGTCCCTTTTGCTCTCCCACTTTTGGCCATGGGAGGACCCAGCAGTTCTTCTCCTCTGAGGACACAGCAGCAGAGATGGGACTTCACCAGACACTCAACCTGCTGGTGCCATGACCTTGATGTTCCCAGCCCCCAGAATCGCGAGAATATAAATTTCCACTCTACACTATTCTGTTACAACAGGACAGACAGATGAAGACAATGACAACATCACATCCATTCTGCAGCTGCTCCCAGAGAGCTTACATTCAAGTGTGTGGTGTGACCGAATAAGTGAGCAAACTGACAGGGAAGTCAGAACCGCCTGGGGGCAGCGGGCAGAGGTGTGATGGACAGACACCCCCCGGCTGGGGTGCAGCTGGGGGCACATTCCAGGCAGTTCCTCACCTTGCCTGCCTCAGTGTCCTCTTTTGTGAATTGTGCTAACAAGAGTCTCGCCTCTTAGGGCAACACTAATGATAAGTCAGGCGCTGCACTCCTCTGTTCAAAGCCCTGCAATGCGCCTCACTCCACTCACAGCAAAAGCTAAATCTCTATGGGAGCCTGCCAGGCCTGCAGGGCCCATCCCCAACTCCATGTCTCCCAACCCCAGCCCCTGAACTCACCCCTCCCGCTGTCCCCCCAGCTCGAGCTGGGTGTCCTGCTGCTCCTTAGTCAGGCCAGACTACACACGGGACAAGTTCCATCCACCTCTCCATCATACCCGGGGCAGCCCGGTCAGAGACCTGCGGCTGAGTGTCCTGCCCTCCGCCCACGCGCACTTTCTGTCCACCGCCGGCAGGGGGAGCCGAGTGCAGCAGGTGCCTTCCGAGTGACTTTTCTAGTGGGTCAGCAGCCTCGCAGGGACAGCTCACTGACAGCTTACTTGTTCCTGAGCAGCGCCGTCCAGTGGAAGTGCCCCAGCCCATACATTCTACACAAACTGTTGTTTTATGTTGGGCATTAAAGAATGAACAGGGACCAGTCTTGAGTAGGGAGACGCTGACAGAAGGCTGGGGTGAAGGCCAGGGCCTGAGCTCTCCTGGCCAGTCCTGGCACAGCTGCCATGGGGACCTTTGGTCAGGAGGGAGCATAGAGCAGAGGGTGTGGTGGGGCTGGGAAAACAGCTTCCATCCCTATCCTCGGCAGGATAGAGGCTGCTGGGAAATGATTCCCATTGTTTTTGTTTCCTCCACTGTGGGCGCCTTGAGAGGAGGACAGAGGCCTGTGATTGCCAGAGTGGCCTTGAGAGCTCTTTGAGAAGTCTAGAGGGAGGAAGAAAAGGAAACAGCTACCTTGAAGACATAAAAGATAAGCAATGATCAAAGGAAATGAGACGTGATTTCCTACGAGGCTGGCTGAAAGTGCCTCAGACTCAGAATACCAGAGCAGGGGAGACTGATGTACCATCCACCTCAACATTATTTTACAGAAGAAGATGCCCAGCTCTAGAGAGGTGAAGAGGCTGGTTAAAAGTCACACAGCTAATTGTTTTTCACTCCCAGTATAGTGCTTGGATTACACTGTGGGGCTGAGAGCAGGAGGAAAAGGAAGCCCTAAATTCCTTCTCCCACCCTCCCCTGTTAGTTGAGGATGGTTACTGATTCCCAAGGCTGGACTACTTGCCCAAGTGTACCTGACAGCATCATGGCCCAAGGACTCAGCAGGGTCTCGAGCGCAGGGGGCTATGCACCTCTTCTCCCTGGCTTGGAGGTCAAGATCCAGCCTGACACTTCCCCCTTGGCCACCAGCTTCCATGGCTCTATGGACCATGATGTGTGGAAGACCCAATTCCAGTCCAACCAGTCAGCAAAGAGGTGAGGTCATGCTCATAGCCGAAGGCATCTCCTCTGTAAAGGCCTCTGTCCTGCCAGGTCCTGGTCACACTGTCACCCAGTTTTCTCCCACCTTTAGGCCTCTGCACATGTTCTTTTTTTTTTTTTTTTTTATTTAAAGGGGATTTGGGGGTTGGGATGAGTATAGGCGCACAGTTGCCTTGTTTTTTTTTCTTGTCGAGACAGAGTTCTACCCTATGCCCTAAGCACAGCACAATGGCGTCCTAGCTCACTGTAACCTCAGACTTGGGCTGCCTGTGGGCATCCTGCTGCCTCAGCCTCTGACTCCACAGGGATTACAGGCACTCACTGTGGCACCCAGCTGGGTTTTTCATTTTTTTCATGAATCAGGGTCTCACTCTCACTCAGACAAGCCTCGAATTCCTGAGCTCAAGCCATCTTCCCACCTCAGCCTCCCACAGTGCTGGGATTACAGGCCTGAGCCACCGTGCCCGGCTCTGCACATGTTCTTACCACTGCCTGAAACACTCTTCCTCTCCTACCTGGCAGTGCTCATCCTGCAGGCCCCAGCTCGGGCATGCCTTCCATTTGGGAAGCCTTTCTAAGGCAGGCGAGGTGCCCCTCCTGGGGGCCTCCCTGATCCCCACGTGTACAGGCTCATCCTGCTGGATTCTTCTTCTTCTTCTTTTTTTTCCCAAGGCAGAGTCTCACTTAGCAGCCCTTCATAGAGTGCTTGTGGTCACAGCTCACAGCAACCTCAAACTCATGGGCTTAAGCAGTTCTCTTGCCTCAGGCTCCCAAGTAGCTGGGACTACAGGCGCCTGCCACAGTGCCTGGCTATTTTTAGACATGAGGTCTCTGTCTGGCTCAGGCTGGTCTCGAACCTGTGAGCTCAGGCAATCTACCCACCTCTGCCTCCCAGGTGCTGGAATTACAGGCGTGAGCCACTGTGCAGGCCCATCTTGCTGGATTCTAACTGCCCACAGCAGAATATAACACACAGGGAGCTCTTCCTCAGGGTTTTCCTCATGATGACGTTAAGAAGTACTATTATCCCCATTTTTCAGATGAAGAAACTGTTAATCAGAGAGCTTGAGCATCTGGCCCAAGGTCACACAGTGAGTGTGGAGTCAGATTCCACAGAGCCAGTGTGGTAGAAAGGATGCCATGTGCCCTAGACCCCCTTAGAGGAAGGACTCTGCCCCGTCTGCTGGGAGTGTTGTCAGCAGAGAATGTTTCAGCTCAGAGCTCTTTCAAGGACTGCCTTGGCAAGCAGCCAATCAACACGGGGTGCCAGGGCTGGTCATCCCAGTGCAAGTCGGGTCCATCCTGAAAGGCCTTTCTAGCTTCTGAGATCCCGGAGGGATGGGCAGAGGCCTTTGCTGGGCCTGCCCTGCATCTCCACTGCTCCCCCTGCTCAGTCCTGCTGCTTCTCCTTAGGGGTTGACCCCAAGACACCTCCAGTCATCACCCTGTACCTGAAACTCCAACCTGTGACACTGAGGCCAGGACACACATTCACCTAGCTGTAACCACTCTGTCCTATTGCCTCTCAGGACAGCAAGCACTCACATTTATTTGTTGAATAAAAGAACAAGTGCAGAAATGAAGATATTCTTTGGGTAATTAAGGAAAGTGCCCATTTGCCTTCCAGGTTCTCATTACAGCTATAGCTAAGTGACCAAGTCATCCACATGTTTACAGTGAACTTAGCTCTGACCCCTGCACCCCTCCTGAGAGCCCCAGGGCTTTCTCATCTATCCTCACGCTGCCTGTTTGCCCCCTGAACTCTCCTTCCCTGGGGAGTTGACAGGCCTTCTGCATGTCTGCATTACAGACACGACTGGTTTGGCTGTCCAGAAACAAGGCCACAGGCCAAGTAGAAGCAAATTCAGGGAGAAAACTCGGAGTCCTTCCTTGTCTGGGGTTGCTGGGAAGGACCAAAAGGACTTAAAGCTGCAAACCCTTCCCTGCCTCTAACTTTGGCTAGCCCCGATCCTCTCTCCTGCTGCTCTGGAGCAACCCCCACCTCCCCAGCTCAGCTCCCTGCAGCTCTCCGCAGGGTTTGCAAACAAAGGGAAAGCTGTGTCTCCACTCCAGGAGAGAAAAACACTAATGGATCAGAACTCAGGTTGTGTCTCTTTCCTCTTCTTCTCATCCCACCTCTACCAGGTTCCCTCCTCAAAATGTTATTGGATGGACAGAGAAGGTCTGAAGGTGGCCGCCTGTCACTGTCAGAGACGGGGACAGGTCCACCAAACTGTATGAAGATTAGATCATGGAGAACAATAACAGTAGCCTTTCCCAGACTGTTCTGTTCTTCCATTTCCAAAATTACAGTTTCATACACAAAATTACAGTTTTATACACAAAAGTTCAAAGCAAAGACCACATTAACCCTTATTATAAATAATAATCAGGATAACTCAGTGACCTATTGCAGCATTCCAACTCGAAAGTTACTCTCCTAAATCAATCCACATAAACGACTCACAATAGTCATCTTTAGGGTGAGAGTCAAGATCACAAAACAGTAAGAATGGGAACAGGAGGTAAAGGTCACTTAGGGCGACCAGACCAGCTGTGTTATGTTGGCCCTCGCCTGCCTGACTCCATCTTATTCTCAACATGTGCTTTTCTCCCCCACCCTTCCCCAGCTCTGAGCTCTCAGGCCTCTTTTTCTCCCACCTATGGGTCAGGGGCAGCAATTGAAGGAGAATACTTAGTATCCTACAGAATAGGTTGGTAACATACTTCACATTTACCGCTCCAAAGAAGACTCTGAATTAGATACTATTTGCTCTACTTTACAAATAATACAAAACTAAGCCCTGAAATTGAAACTTGTGGAACTTGTGTATGGTCACACAGCTAGAGGATTACAACCCAGGTTGTGTGATGCCAGCACTGTTCCTATTAAGCAGAGTAGCTTCCTGCTGTCCCTGGGCTTTGGCATGTGGCCCCTGGGCCCCTAGGGTGAGTCACAGAGAGCTGGCTGCAGGGGAACAAAATTACCAGCAAGAACTGTTACTGCACCAGCAGAAATCACACGGAAGTGCAGCAGAATGACAAAATAAATTCAACCCCACTGACGTGGGGTCACACACCCCTTTTAGTTCTCCCCTCCCCAGCAGCTAAGCAGTCTCGGCACCTCAAGATTCCAGAGTAGAATGGGCTGGTCAGCCCTGCAAATCTTTTCTGGAATCTTTCTAACTCCTTGGGTTACAATAATGCAACAAGGGACACATTGGATGTGATTACACTTAAAGCTTTTCTTTTCCTAGTGGAGAATCTCCTTTGCTGGAGATTAACAGGAACATGAGACAAAGTATCAAATGTAAGAAGACATTTGTGCTCATTTCTGCTTGCTTGGGTAACTTCAAAAAGCCCCCAATTCTGAGACATTCTTCACAAAGATGCTATGAAGACAGAACGGGATAGAGCACATGGCCCCCACTCCCAACATTTGGCAGAGTCATCATATTCCTTAAATATAGTTTAAAGACTTAAACTAAACTGGCTTGGCACCTGTAGCTCAGAGGCATCAGCTACATACACTGGAGCTGGTGGATTCGAATCCAGCTTGGGCCTACCAAACAACAATGACAACTACAACCAAAAAATAGTCAGGCATTGCAGCTGGCACCTGTAGTCCCATCTATTTGGGAGGCTGAGACAAGAGAATCACTTAAGCCCAAGAGTTTGAGGTTGCTGTGAGATGTGACGCCATGGCACTCTACCCAAGGCAACATAGTCAGATTCTGTCTAAAAAAAAAAAAAGACTTAAACTATACAGTAGAACCTCTTTAGTTGGCCACCTCCAAACATTGACTACCTCCTTAAGTTGACCTGGTTTTCACAGGCCAGTCATGCACATGTACTTATCAGTACAGTAAGCTTAGTTCCTTATGGTGACCCTGTGTGTTGACCAGCTTGTTATAGTCTCTCGGGTGGTCAACTTACAGAGGTTCTGCTATATCTAATGTAGTGGGGAGAGGGGAGGAGGAAGGGGGAGGAAGATACCCATATGCTCCCACCTAAGAGGCACGGTGTTAAGGGTACATGGCACACCGACTGAGTGAGGGACACAACTACCACAGGGATTTTACCTAACAAACAGATAATATAACCTAATTGTTTGTATCATATTAATAGGAAATAATATATATATGGGTTTAGTGATTATGCCTCTGTGATTGACAGCCAGTTGTGCTCTTGTACCCAAACTTTGCCATGATTTTGCAGGTATTGAATCTCCACCACCTGTGTATAAGAAGTGAAATGCTGTCCTCAGGCTATAGATCTCAATAAGCCTTGTGAATAAAACTGACTTCAATTCTTTTAAAGCTTCATTTATTTTTTTCCCTTTTAGGCAATAGGAGCCTGAGGGGAAAAGGAAATGACTGGCAGCTGAAACTGGCAGAAAGCTTTAGCCCTAAGTCCCAGTTTCAGCGCCTACTGGCCATAGCACTGGAGCCAAATAAATTCCCTAATGTCCCTGAGCTTTGGTTTTCTTTCCTGTAAGAGATAACCATCATAGCACCTGTTGGTGGGGTGAACACAAAGCCACACACATAAACCTCTTCCCCACCTCATCTTCCTCCCCTTCCCAGAACAAAGACCACAAAGGGCTCAGCAGGCCCCCACCCAAAAATTCACACAAGCTTCCCAGCCCACCAGAAGAGTCTTTCCACCTCTTGAGGCCCCATATAGAAGAGGTCTCTAACTGTGCCAGGACAGCTCGATCACTTTCTTTAAACCTGGCCTGAACCTCTCCTACTGTTTGGTCTCTCTGAGTCACATACCACCAAGGACCTTTCTGTACTCACCTCCTGGATGTTGTTATTGAGAATGAATGAATCTGAGAATTAAACAAAATAGTGCTGTTAAACCACACAGCATAGTGCCTGGCACGCCTACTAGATGTTCTCTTCCTGGACCCCATGCACCCCAGAACATGACCAAGGGAAAGAGATGGGATCAGGGGCTTGTGGGATTTTGCAAATGGCTCATTGATTTATTAAAATGAAAACACTGATTTTGTATAGAAGAATGATAACGATAAAGAAAGTTCATAATTAACATCATATGCCTATTTCTCCTCAACTTTAAATAATTCACAATATAAACATCATCATCTTCAACTGAAGTATCTCTTGCTTCCAAGTTCTGTGTCTGTGGACAAGATAATAATACCTAATACACTGGTCTTTCGATGATTAAAGAAGATAAACGTGTATTTTTCTTCAATGGGCTTCTTCTGTTATTTCACCACTATCTACTTCGACAATAACTCTAGACATCTTTCACAGGAAGGGGAGAAAAACACAACAAATTATTTACTTTCATCATTTTATATATATATATATATATTATTTTAGAGACAGTCTCACTTTGTCACCCTCGGTAGAGTGCTGTAGCGTCACAGCTCATAGTAACCTCCAGCTCTTGGGCTTAGGCAATTCTCTTGCCTCCCAAGTAGCTGGGACTACAGGCGCCCACCACAACGCCCAGCTATTTTTTGGTTGTAGTTGCCATTGTTGTTTGGCAGACCCAGGCTGGGTTTGAACCCTCCAGCTCCAGTGTATGTATGTGGCTGGCACCCTTGCCACTAAGCTACAAGCACTGAGCCTTTACTTCCATTATTAATGAAGAAAGCAAGCCCTGGATGGAAGTGATGACTTATGAATTAAAGAGCAAATGAAATGTGTGAGCTCTTCAGCCCTGTTTCTGTCCAGTCCTTTGGTTCTGGTTTTACATCAAGCCAGATGCATTTGTTTAGAGCCTTGTCAACAGGATATGCAAGAGGAACCACTGAGAAACATTTTTAAAAGCCAAGGAGGTCTTCTAGGTGCTGAATTCTTATCCTCCGTTGTTTCTCTGGAGAGGACTAGAAGAGTGGAGGCACAAAGCACCTAGCGGCAGACACTTGGTGTCAGAATTCTAACAATCAGTCCTTGTTCTTGCCCCCCTCCTGCCGGCTCCCTCCAGGCTGGCGTGGTGCCCACTAGGCACAAGCTCTGGGTTCTGAAGAGTCTCATTTCCCTTTGGCTAGAATGTTCCTTGGAGTGATTGGCTCAAAAACAATATTGCCTCTAGAAAGCACACACACACACTCATAGTACATACATACTATTTATTTCCCCACATTTCTTTCCGAATGGTCAAGGGAGATAGACTTTTTTAAACTCTGGAACCATCTGAGTGTTTGGCGAAACCAGGAAGCCTCTCAAAGGCAGCCTTTGCAAGGATGCTGGGGCATTATTATTTTTTTTAACCTTTAACTTTGTATATGTATTTTGTTATAAAATAAGCTTACAGGGAGCTTTATTAAAATTCAAACCATTGTGGAGGGGATGACATCATAGAGTTAATACAGTCTGTTAGCCGCTGGCAGAGTCCCCAGGCCCAGCCCCTTACTCTGCAGCTCCAAAGGCCCTGGTGCCCACTGCGTCCCTGCGAGGCAGTGAAAACCGCCTGCATCAGTTTTAGCTACCTATGGAAAACTCAGCTTCCCGGCCCCATGCAAAAGTCTATGTCATAATTGGAAGTTTTAGAAATTTTCATTTTTAAGCCACTCAAGTTGCCAGTTGTGCCCGGGTCCAGAGAACTGCCCCCATTAACACCTAAGCAGAGTTCCCAGGTGAGTGGAACCCTGTCCTCTCTCTGTCCTTGCTGAGCAGCCCCTACTGGGCTCCAAAGGGAGATCTGTCCTACTGGGCTCCAAAGGGAGGTCTGTCTGGTACCTGCAGTACCAACCTGGCAGCCTTGGAATCTCCCTCAGGCGAGGCTAGAAAGTGAGGGGGAGAAAAACACACACATAAACATTAAATAAATGGGGCTTTTATTTACATAATAGGACAAAAAAGGATACAAAAGAAGCCTCTCAGCCAAGTATGTAATGGGAAAGCTCTATAACTCAATTCTCAGGGGGCGGGGCACTGAAATAAAAATTTTTTAAAAATTAAAGAGAAAGAAAAAGTAAAAAGATAAACAGCAACAGGATCTAAGTTCTAAGCTCAAAGAACAGAGTAAGAGAAAAACATAGGCATCTCACCAAAGAGAGGATGACTCAGTCCCAGTGACAGTTTGAAGTTCATCTTCTGTACCCATGAACCTGACTCCCAGGACAATCCCTGCAAGGATTTGACTTTCGACATTTCTGAGTTAATTCTTAACCACACTTTAAGGATTTCAAGGCCAAATGTGCTTGGCCTTATAGTTTTTCCAATATGGGGCAGGGTGGAGTGAGGAAGCTATGTTTTTGGACAGACTCCCTGGCAAGGAACAGGCCTCAGCAGCTCTGGTCCCTTCCTGGGGCCTCCCTTCCATTCCCCACCAGGACTCTGCGGACTCACAGGGAGGGGGTCCCCCAAGCTTCCTGTCTTCATCTCCTATGACCAGCAGCTCTCATAGGTCCTGACTAACTTTCCCACTAGTGGTGTTTGGTTTCTCCCATTTATGTCTCTCCCTTTCGGGCTGTAATTATCTCACATGTGTGAACATGTGCCACTATCAACTTTCATCATTGTGCTAAAAGGAGACTATTTGTTTTCTCTTTTCCTCACAAATATTAATGATGCAAGAATTGGGTCCTAGTTTCTCTTCAACATGAAGTTGAAGCTTCAGAAAAGGAAGCTAAGTCTAGCTTCGCAGCTATTAATACCACCTTCTCCTTCATCCGTTCCTTTTTCTGTCCATGTGTCTGTCTGTCTTGCTACCTTCTCCACCTCCCAGTGCCTTCTATTACAGTTGGGCTTGATGGAAGAAGCAGGAGTATTGTGGTCTCCCCTGCAGACCCTGCGAAACCTCCTGGGGTAATGGGTAGGTGCTGCCACTGACCCTGAAGATGCTCAGCATCGATCACTTTGGACTTCTGGATATACTGGAAATAAAGTCAGAAACGCGCCCTTCAGAGGAGCATGGTGTGGAGGAACTGTTCTTTCTTTTATCTCCCTGTCCTGCCTCCAGTGGCAGTCCACGGGTCCTCCTTGGTGGGTAACAGGCCTGGGACCCACACCATGCTAACCTTTGAGCTCAGATGAAATGAGGTCAAACTGGGCAGCACAGATGAGGAAGGGCTAAAGGCAGCCCCGTGAGCACAGAGCTCAGAGGGCTTTTAAGCACCAGCCACGGCACTTCCGGCCAGCCAGCTCCCCTGACCCTACCTAGATGCACAGGCCCAGGCCACTGAAGGTCCTCAGCAACGATGCTCCAGACCTGTGTCCTGTATTACCACTTCTCTCTCCACATGTCCTGTCTTGTTTCCACTTCCTTCACACTCGTCTCCTACTTACTGGTTCCTTCTCTAAATCCATACTTTCATTCCCAGATGTTATATCTCCCTCCCTCCCTATCTCTCTCAGCTCTTGGTGCAGAAGGGGAGTTGAGCAGTTGTTGGGAGTGGACAGATGCTGCCAGGAGTCCCGGCTGAAGCCAGCTGACACTTGCAGGGGAGTCTGGGCCACACCAGACTCAACAGCCCCTGGGCGCAGTCCCTCAGCCAATCTGTCCCAGCCCCCCAGCCTGCATCTGAACTTGCCCCTCCTTGTCAGCTGCACAACCCTGCAGAGATGGGGAGAAATGATAAGCTTTTATCTACTTTACAGTTGTGAACATGTCAACATGGTTTTCAAAGCATCATAGCCTTCAAAGAGGTCTGTCTCCCTTCAAGCCTGTAACCAAACTCCTGGTGACAGGGTAGCAGAGGAATAAGACAGGGGAGGACAAATGGGGAAATAGCTCCTGAGGTGCCCTCAGAACAGAGACCCATGACTTTTCCAGGAGAATATAGCAGATCATCTGAGGTCAATATCCTTTCCTCCCCCTCGTATTCATGACTCCATTTCCCACCCACACCGCTCAAATCTGTCAAGTGTTTTCCTCCATGCAACACCTGCCACCTTCCCCAAAGGCTCAGGCTTTAGCAGACCAATTCAAATCCCAAATCTGACCTCCACATCATTCTCTGCAGGGACTGACCAAGGGATCCACATGTGTCTGAGAGTCATGAAAAGCTCAGCAGATAGGTGGGAATGACTCATTCATAACTCTCATCCGATTCAACAAAGAAAGACATTTTTTTTCACTTCTAAGTATGCTTGTGAGTTCAAGTCTGAAATGCTCCTGGGTCCACGTTGTTCCCGAGGCAGAGGCTCCGTTCATTCCATAGTGCCTGCCCAAGCAGCTCTGGATCATTAGCGCACAAAGGAAACGACACTGGTAGCGACTCCAAATGGCGCGGCATATGCCGCAGCGAACCCCTGCAGGCCGATGACCACATAGCGGCATCCTTTGGTGATGACCTTCCCAACATTCTAGTATGAATAGAAGAGAAATGTAAAGGATTTCAGTTAGGCATCTTTTTAATTCTTCCAAGAGCCATGGCAACCTACATAAAAAATCATGTTTTCCTCAAGTTACCGTGTTTCCACATCTCTGGTGGAAGATTCCTACCCCAGCCTAACAACATGTAGTGACTCAGAGCAGACATCATCACCCTGCAAGGTGCTTTCAAGCAAAGTGTATTTCCAGATAATTCAGTCTTCTTAGAAACAAGATGAGGCTGCCAATTCTAAATCTAAGCCATTTTTTAAAACCAAAGTCCATTATTCTTCTCTGTTCTACCTAAAACTTAACTGGACCATCTGAAGGCTGGGCCAAGTTTTCCTTCCTTCGCCCTATCAGAAAGCGCCCCTGTCCTCCTCCTCCTTCCGAGGCATACCCACATCTGGCTGATTGCAGTCATCTGCCATTCTCTCATCACTGTGTTCTTACTTAGTAGAACCTCCACAGTTGACCACCTCCTTCAGTTGACCTAATTTTTGTAGGCTGCATATACACCACATGTACGTATCAGTACAAAAGGCCTGGCTCCTATCTTGACCACCTCCATATGTTGACCAGATTGTTATAGTCCCTTGGGTGGTCAACCTATAGGGGGTCTACTGTTTCGGTCTTACATTTCCAATACAGTTGCAAGCTCCTGAGGGCAAGGTCCAGTATTACTCTCTTGGTACCCACTCTTCGTTTTCCTTCTCTGCAAGGCTGGACAGGGGACAACCAAAGGATTCAAATGAGATTGCAACAGAGAAATTAAGAGCACCACCACCAACTAGCATTTATCACACAGTTGCCCCTGGTCTTCTCCCCATGCCCAGCTTCTGTCATTACTCTCAGTGACATCAGTGTCCATGTAGATGACCTGGGCCTTATCTCACACCCCTTCTCTCCCCTCCTTTTGGCCTTTCCCACTCCCATAACCACTGAGATTGTTTTCATTTACATTCCTGATCACAATCACGAGCTTGACTTGGACCTCCTGCACTGCCCAGCAAACCTCTCGTCCCTATCTAATAGGGTACTTTCCCACTCTCCCAGGTATTACCTCAGATCCCTTCCTTTCTCCTCACGCTTTCCCTCCCACAACACACGCGGACACACACATCTCCATTCCATCATTGGATGATGCCACTTCATTTTTCACTGAAAAAAGCCAGAAGTCATCAGGGCATTCACTTATCTCCACCCCTCTGAGTCTGCCTCCAGCCTCCTCCACCTTGCCAGAGTCACAGTGGAGAAATGGCCTTCTTCCCACAGGCCCATTCCCTGACACTTGCTGCGGGTCCCTCTCTCGCCCTGTCCTGGGCTCTCCTCTTCTCTTTCTTTCCACTGGCTTACACACACACTTGCCTTGACTCCCTAGAGCTCTGCCCTCTCCTTTAACCAAACCAAGTTGAAGAGCCATAGCCGTGAGCTGCCTCCACTTCCACACTTCCTATCCCCTGTCTCTGGCTCTTACTTCCGTCCATGCAGGGACTGACTGGTCATGGACAGCTACACATGCCAGACCCAGTGGAGGCTCTTCTGTCTTCCCCTGCCTGACCTCTCAGCAGCTTTGACACACTTCATGAAATAATGGTGTGCCCTCTTTGACTTCTTGTGCTCTTGGCTCTCCTCTGTCTTACAGGGAACTCCTCAGCTTTCTTTGCTAGGTTATCTCTCTACCCAACTTTAAAGCATTGGAGTACTTCAGTACTAGGTCTTATTCTCTACCTCTCTTTCTGTCTTTTTCCCTATAATCTATCCTTAGGTGATCTCTTCTATTACCAATGACTTTGAGTATTTCTGGGATGCCAGCAACTCTTCTGCTTAGACCCAAATATTCAACTCTATTCTTGAGATCTCCACTGCTTGAGACCCCATGATTCCTCTGGTTTGCACTCTCCCTTGTAGTACTGATCAAATAAGCCTTACAATTGGCTACTGGTATATCCCTAGTGGCTTTTGGCTATTGGGCTTCAATGAGAAGCAAGCACAGAAAGGTGACATTTATTCAAGCTTATGTAGCCGGTTAGAGGCAGAGGTGAAGTTCAAGTCCAAAGAACTCTGCTCAGAGCCTATGCTTTCCTTCTTTAACACAGGCAGTAGGTAACCTTGAGTTACCAGCTCATGGCCTACCCTTGACTTTTCAGCTCTGCCACTTCCTTAAATAACTTTCCATGGCCTCAGTTTCCTCACCTATACAATGGGAATATTTAGTAACCACCTCACTGGGTTGGTGAGAGAATTAAATGAGTTCATGCAAGGAAAGCAGAAGTACTCCACCACGTGAGCCATTATTATGCAAAATAACACCTGCTTCTTTCTATTACATACACAGTAACATATAAATCCAAGATATTTTTATCTGTTCAGGAAAGCACAATTCTTTATGATTTCTGGCTTACTTGAGATTTCCATTGTCACAATCACATAAATGATCGTGCGGGACAGGTATTGAGAGTACAAGCTGCAGGAGGTGGGCTTTCCATAGGTGCAGGGCAAGTGCTGAGCACTTTTTGCTGAGTCCTTTTATTGAGAAGATACATAATGGGTGGAAAGATTTCTAAGCAAAGACATGCAGGGGCTGTGTGCTCAGGGAAATGATCTCATAGGTGCCAACAGAGTATATGCTCAAGGAAATGATCTCCAAAAAGACCACATGCAATTTTTCTCCACTAATCCTTCAAGGAACTGCCTTCTTCCATAGTTTTAATTACAGGATCCTCTGCAAAAAAACAACAGAATGTGAATGGGGACTTGCTATGCTCTATTCTGTATCTCCAGCAGGTAGAAAGCCTAGGTATTTCCTTCAGTGTCTCTTCCACTATATAAGGAGCTTTGGGAGAATCAGGTAATGTCTATGTCTTCTCTAGACACTGCTTGCCGGGATACTACCCTGCCTATTTCTCAGTGACACTTAGGGCTGAGCCATGCCTGCAAACATGTGGGGGTGGGAAGTATGTGATGTGTTGCTAAGAGATACACTTCTCTGTGTGATAAGTATCCTTGGGAGAATTTTCTTTACATGTTTGAAACAAACAAAAAAAACCTCTTATTCTTTGAACAATCAAGAGTGAACCTCTATACACACACACACACACACACATATATATATATATAATATATCCTCTTGGTTCTCTGGAGAATTCTGACTAACACAGTAAGTGATCATGGTATAGCAAGCGCAGTACTAAAGTGCTACACATAACTGAGTTAACGCAATCCTTCACACTGTTCTGAACGAAATGTTTTTGGTATCTGCATTCTGCAGATGAGGTTTAGAGCAGTTAAGTCACTTTGCCAAGGCCAGACAGCTTGAGTGGCAGACATTCACGTATCTACAAGCCACGTGGCTTTGATAAGTCAATGAATTTACTTGAATGTATGTGAAATTGGGATCATAATGCCCACCCTGAAAGAGCATCAGGTTTAAGTGAAATGTTAGGTGTAAAGTACTTAGAAAATGGGAAGGGTGGTGCATGGTAGGGACTCAGAAATAGTTTTTGCTACTTTATTTCTTATTTGTGTTAACAAAATTCAGAGGCTGCAAGCTTGTGGAATAGATCTAATTCCTCTAACACAATACATCAGCAACATCTGAATTTGATCATTTGTTTAAGTCCATTAAGCTCCAATGATATTTTATGTTATCCTGGGGAAAAATGATTACTTCGACATTTAAAATTCTGCACAACCCAGAGAGTGGGAGAAGGTGCATGTTTGAAAACAAGAGGAAACCCTGGTTATACGGTGTCATTAGTCAGCTCCAGGTTCTCGTAATTTAGGGAGCTGAACAGCTGCAGAGGTCACCAGGAGGTGCTTTGTTTCCCAAAAGGTGTTTGGTATTTACTTTAATTCAAGCATGTTCCTTCTGCTCTGATAACCATTGTCATCTTCCATTACAATAAAAGATGTCAGAGGGGTTTTATAGACATATGGCATTAATTTAGTTTTTCCCTCTGCAGTCATAAGAAAGTTTGCAAAAATAAAAACAACACAAAACGAAGCCCCACTCAGCCCTTCATCAATTCCTCTTTATTGGACAGCAACTGCATGCCACACAGCTGGGAGGACAAATTCTCCACTTTGAAATGGACAGAACACACACCTGTCTTTCAGGGTGCTAGCTCCTGTGCGCTTCATTCGGTCTCCTCTCCAGTTTGGGGGAAATGGGGCTGAGGACTGTGCAGTGTTCCCTGGGAAATATAACAGTATCAGCCACAATTTCTTTTCACCACAACATGATTTGGAATTATGACTGTGCTTCGCGGCTACCCATTCCTGTACATCTAGGCCAGCCTGTCACAGCTAGAAAAGGGGCTGGTGTGTGAAAACTCACTCCCCTCTTGTTCCTTACCCATCTGTCCTCTACACCCAAGAAAGCTTTTAACTACTGATTTGGTTATGCCATTTCCCTGCATATCAGAGTTCTCCTAAGAAACAGAACCAATACAATATCTGCAGTACACAGATGAAGGTCAATAGATAATAGGAGGTTTATTATGGGAATAGTGTGCGTGTTATGGAGGCCCCAAAGTTCCATGATACGCTGTCTGGGAGACAGAGAACATGGAAAGCAAGTGAGGTGATTCGGTTCCAGTCTGAAGTTGTAAGGGAGCCAATGGGTCACTCTCAGCCCTTGGTCTGACCAAAGGCCCGAAAACTGGGAGTGGTGCTGGTGTAAGGTTCTGTCTGAGTCTGCAGCCACTGAATCAGGTGTCCCAGCTAAAAAAGAGAAGGGGGGGGAGAGAAAGAGAGAGGGAGAGGGAGAGGGAGAGGGAGGGAGGGAGGGAGGGAGGGAGGGAGAGAGAGAGAGAGAAAGAGAGAGATTCTCTTTTCCTCTGCCTTTTGTTCAATTCAAGCCTCAATGGATTGAATGATGCCCACCCACACTGGTGAGGGTGGATCTTCTTAATCAGTCTACTGATTCAAATGCTAATCTCTTTCAGAAACATGCTCACAGACACACCCAGAAATAATGTTTTACCAGCTAGCTAGGTATCCCTCGACACAGTAAAACTGACTTAAAATTAATGATCACACCCCTCCTTAAGATCTCTATTTGCCTTCCCCTTATTCTGAGGGGAAGAATATTATAGTTTTGAGCTCTGAGCCCTGCTCAGACGTCTCTCTCCACTTATTTCAGGCTCTTCCCAATGTCTCCAACCCTGTTGCCTACCCCAAAGATATGCTCATCTGTTACAATGAACCCCATTGTTCTGCCATCACTCAAAACGCCCCCTCACCTTTCACTCTCCCACGTGCCTGGCTGATACTAATAGTTTATATTTCTGTTTAGGCACAACTTGCTCTAGGAAGCCTTCCCTGATTTCTCATTCCCTGGTCAGGTGCCTCCTTTATGTGCATTTTCACACGTAGTTCATCTGCTCTGCTGGGTCCATCTTGCCTACTTGTCTGCCTCTTCCACTGGGATGAAATCTCCTCGAGGTCAAGGACAGTCTGTACCTCACTTATGGCAGCAGCTGTGTCCCTAGAAGGCCGGCTGTAAGTATCCATCAGGGAGTGAATGGTTGTTTGCTCATTCATACTCATCTTTCTTTGACTGCAGATCTGTTTTTGCATACAAGTCAGGAATCACTGGGTTATTCTCGTGCTGGTCATGCCCCTTGGTTCCACCTGTGATCTCTGTGCCTCAGGAAGAAGCTGAAAACCCCACTGCCTGCCTGCCCTGGGCTCTCCTGCTGAGTGTTTGTTGGGTTGTCTTCCCTCCAGCAATGGGAAGCTCCCAAAGGAACAGGAAGCATGAGGAGAAGGTGGTGAGGTTATGACTGTCCCTCCCCTTTCTGTCCCTTCTTATGTAGATATTATGTTCCTGCCTTAGCTATGTCTTTCTCCAGCTCCAGCGCCAGCGGGGTGCCCTCTCTTCTGCCATCAGGTCTCAGTGGTCTCCAGGGATATACTTTCCACTTAACTCCTGATCACTGCTGGTTTCAGGGGGGCTCCACCATCACTCGCTTTTTCCTTGAACCCTCACCACGTATCTGTGAGTAGCGCCTTCACTGGGGCCATCTGTGGTAGATTCTATTTCTTGCCAGGCTTCTGGCTGATAAACTACTCCACTTGGTACGGTAAGATTATGGTTTTCAAATGATCTGGGATGGTTTCTGTCAAGTTTAGATTCTTGAAGGCAATTTTCAAGACAGCTCCAGATTGCTGCCTCATTATCCAGACATAGACAAAAATTTCCAGAAGGCTTGCAATAAAATTTCCACTCTCTGCTTAATTTTCAGCATTTCTGCTATGAGCATCAGCAGGTGTCTTTAGATCTCAGAAATAGTACTGTTCCAAGCAGAGTTTGTATCTATACATCTACTTAACTCACTGGTAAGGGAAATCTCTAGTGTTCTCAAAACTCCTCCTAGTTTATTCTACCTTCTGTCATTTGACTCCCCCAGTGATTCTTTGGCGAAGGCCATGTCCACATTCACATGATGTTTGCTGGAATACAGCGATATTGCTGTGAAAGGAGTTGTGGATGCCATGTGTTTAGGCTTCTGTGTTTCCCTGTAGGACCCTATGATCTTATAGCTGAACATTTTTAATAGAGTGAAAATTACATTCTCTACAATTAGTGATGTCTTATAGTGGTTGTTGGCCAGACAGCCATAATGATAAAGTTGTCTGCGCCTGTGCTGGCATGAATTGGGTTGTTTTTTCCATGCAGTGACTGGACTGTCACTTCTTTACTTTTAGGCCAATAAACCATGGAAGGACTATTTGAGGAAGAAATATGAATCCTGACTGTTATCTAAAAGTTTTCTATTAAATCCTTTTGAAAAGATCAAAAAAGTACCAGCATCAAAGTTATAGAATGGATGTCAAAGACTTAGTGAAAAAAATCCCAGGGACAGTATTGGAGGATGCCTTTGGGAAATGCTTCATTTTGATGGCATGCTATTGTGAAAAATGTAACAACTCTGATTCAAAAAAGAGATTCAGAAGAGTTCGATTCTGAATGTACAGAGGCTTTAGGAATATCATGGTTTATATTTAATTTTCCTTTATATATACGCATGTTGAAATAGCTCTTTTAGATTTACTTAAAGGGCTATGAGATAATTCTAACTACTGTCCCGTATTTTAAATACCATTTTTCATTTTTAGTTATACACAGAATATTGAGTCTTATAATTAATGAAATACTAGTTGGTAATAACTGTACTCATAGAGGTAGAAGAAATATAAGCAATGAACAATCTTAGCAACATTGGAAAAACTGAGATAACATCATAGGCATCTCACATTCTATGATTTGTGGTAGGAATTCCATTGGTGAGTAAGGAACCAGCAGAGACTGGTCACGTTCTTGAAATTTGCATTTTAGTCCATTAAACATTTCTTACTCCTCCAACGTGTGTATGGGTGTGCTCTGTGGTGTGAATATACACATCATACGTACACATAGACATATACTTCGTGTGTATGTGTTCTATTACCCTCAGATTTCCTTGTATTGAGTATTTTTATTATTCAGGGAAGTAATCTGTGCATCTGGTGTGTGATACCACTCCCAAATTAAAAGGTGGCGTTCATTAGATTCAATTCATGGATTACTTCTCTGAGTGATGAAATTGCTCAGTATAAAGAAGTCAGCTCTTCCCCTAGCCATCTTTTCACATTCCATTCCAGATAAATTCCTCACCTCCCAATGTAACTTTATTATTCACTCAATTTAGTTAGTCTTTCTGCTTTCCCTTCCTGTATTTGCTGATGAAAGATGAATTTATCCATTGTGAAATAAAAGAGTCGAGCAATTCCAGTGGGGTTAGTTATAGATGAGATAATTTCTGCAATTTCCGAGTACTGTGGCAATACATAGCTCCCTTGGGCCAAATCAGTTCTTCAGTAACACGATTAATTCACCTATGTGGGTAGAAGTTTGAAAGCTCCTGTCTTGAAATGTAACGCCTTGTGTTTTTTTTAGGCTTTATCTATCATTCCATACCAAAAATCATTCTGTCGTATTTCTTCAAAACCCTGTGTAAATCAACATTTGAGTATGTGCTTTACAATCATTTTACTGCAATCATACTGTGAGTTTTATGGCCAAACTTCTGTCGCATACATTTCCCTCTTCAGCAAAATCCATTACATCGTTCCCACATTAGTGAGACTAGTTAGTACAGGCATGCGTAAACTCCCATCTCAATTTCTTCATTTGATTTGTTTTTCTCTGCCAGAAGCAGGGGATAGCTAAAAGAATTTTTGAAAAAAGTAAATCACATTCTTCATTTATTCTGTAAGCATTTATTAAATTTTACTGTGCCATGTCTTGTGTGAGGGATGAAAAATAGTACATGGATTCTCAATTGAAGAACTCTGTGTCTAGTGGGAGAGACATATGTCCCACTCTCCTACTCAAATTAACTACAAATAGAGTGTGATAGAGACTTCATTAAAAGCTATGCAGCAATAGGGGCCTGGGGTGGAATTTTAGAACTTGAATCCTCCCAGTTTAACTTGCTCAGCCTCGGGTGTTTTCAGTAAAAATACCCCAAAACCACAACAGAAAGAAACAAGAGATTATCTGGGCCATTTTCTATCTTCCCGTTTCCTCCCATTTCCACCCAACTCACTCACCTTGTTGTCGATGTTGAGTGAAATACCCACAGAGGGATTAGATGGCAGTAAGCAGAGTCCCGATTCTCATTACCATGTGGAGAAAGTGAAAGGAATAGAATCCCAGCCTCTAAGCTTCAGTAATGCAGCTCACTAGATAAAAATAAATTAGTAAATATAGTAACGTGATCAGTGTCTGGAAAACCAGACCAGCAACTCCTGAAGTAGAAGTTCTTGCTTGACCACTCACTCCTGAATGGGAAGAGGGGCTGCAGGACAGGTGTGTAAAAATACAGGCATGTGGCGTGTATAGAGGCCAGCCCTGTGCATGGGAAGGCTGTGTGTGTCAAGGAGATCTTCACAGAAGAGGTGAAGCGAGAGTGGAGACTTGATGAATGAAAAGGAATCTGATGCAGGAAATAGACAGAAGCTTCCCACAGAAAGAACAGCATTCTGGAATGACTGCTGGGATGAGAAATGAGCTGGAGAGAGCAGGGCTCAGGTAGCAGAAGGTGCTGAGAACTACTGCAAAGCAGCAAGGGGGGAAACGGAACAGATACTTGTTATAGAAAGATAGTTCTGACAGAAGGGGGGTGGACAGGTTGAGGGGAAAGGTGTGGTGGACAGGGAGGAAGCTCTATTGTCTATGCTGACATCATCTAGGTAAGAAATGAAAAAGACTTGAAAAACAAACAGGTCAAGTTTGTGTGGGAGAAAGATAAGGGAACATATTTTTAAAATGTTCTAGAAATAGTAAGTGCCTTATTCTTTATTCCAAACTCATTAGTAAGGGGCATCAGTGTCTGGTGAAGAGGCAGAGAGAGGCCAAAAGTGTTACTTTTTACAAAGAAGAAATTATCGGGAGTAGGGAGTACATGGTCCTGACCGACGTTAACAGCAGTCAATGTGCAGTTTCCACCTTCCTTGGAGTCACTGCTAAAAGCTGTGGGGCTGTCTTAGACCATTCGGGCTGCTCTAACAAAGTATCTCAGACCAGGGAGTTTATAAACAATAGAAATTTATTGCTCACATTTCTGGAGCTGGACGTTCAGGATCCAAGGTGCTAACAGATCCAGTGTGAAAGTTTGCTGTCTGCTTCAAAGATGGCAGCTTATTGCTGCATCCTTGCAAGCTAGAAGGATGAGGGCTCCCTCTAGCCTTTTTCATAAGGGTACTACTGATCCCATTCATGAGGATGAGGCCCTCGTGACCTAATCACCTCCCCACAACCCTCCCCCTTAATACCATCACCTTGTGGGTAGGGTTTCAAGATGAACTCAGGAAGAACACAAAGATTTGGACTATAGTAGGGGCTTCCCTGGTGCCAATGTCTTCTGGGTTAGCATGGTTTGATGTTACTGTTCAAACAGGTTTCCACTGAGAGATCAGGTGGATTGACTAGAAAAGACCCTCGCTCAGGTCAGCAGGTCTTCTTGCTACTCCTGTGATCCTTTTGGGTTTATGGAAGTCAATCTGATCCTCCATTGTGGGCCACATTGGGCTAGAGGAAACTCCAAGGTCCCAGCTCACTAGACACATGGCACCGTCATTTCCATTCTAGGGGACAGGGAAGATTGGCATTCCTCTGCTTTTAAAAGTGACAAATGTAATTGGGGTTTTGATCCTCCCAGGAACTTGCTTGAGGAGGTTGGGCCCAGGCCTCTTTCTCTGAGCCCTACTAATATTTTGGTTCTTGTTTCCTTTTGCCCCAGCCAGGGGAATTATTTCCGAGACCATGAGTAGGAAAACCTTGCTCTCGCTCATCATATGTGCTCTTAAGTCTCTGAGATCTAAATTATGAATCCCTTCCAGTTCCCTAAGGAGCTTTGGAAACTCAAAAGTTTTAACATGCTTTCCTCTGCTTTCTGATTTTACACCCTTTCTTAAGCAATGAACATTAGACGGCCTAGTAGTTTAACTGTGAGATAACAAACAGGGAGAAAGAAAACAAATGGAAAAAGCATCAGTAAATTTCAGTTGTATGTCCTTTGCATAGAATACAAATTACACTAAGGCTAGAATCCTATCTGTCTTGCATCATGTTCCCAGTCCTTAGCAAAGTATCTGATATCTAATGGCACTTAGTGAGTATTTAAGTGAATCAATGAATACAAGATGATCAGCATTAAAGTAGGAACTAAGTCTTAGTTATATGGACAGCACATTAAACTTTTGGCAAATATGTATTGAACGCCTATGCCCTGGTAGAGCCTGAGAACATAATGGCGAACAAGGACAAAACCCCCACTCTGGTGGAGCTGATTTCCCATTATTAATTCCATTACTGAGGAAGACAAGAAACAAAAACAAAATCAGGACAAATTAATAAATAATTTAAAAGGAATAAACAGGGTGAGGTGACATAGGGAATAACTTGGTGATGGGGGAATGGAGATGGGGCAACAGAGCTATTGGTCTAATTGCTCTTTGCTCTTCCCCTCAAATCAACCCCACGCCCAAGAGTAAAAATTGAACTTTTGGGAAGAGAATGGACAGATCCAGTGTAAGTTTAAATTTCAAAAGTCGTATGAAGAAAGGAAATACAGAATTGCAGTTAATATTTACATGTGGATAGCTGTGATTAAAATACCTGAGTATTTCATTTCTAAAGCTAAGCTTCATGGGCATAATTTGTTTAAAGTTCTTTTCATCTTCTCAAAAGTTATATGCAATAGAGTGTGTAAGTTGCTGTAATGTTAGTTCAGCTCTTTCTGTATATATGGCGTCCAAATGTTAAGTGTGCTGACCCTTCAAAAAGTTGCATTTCACTTAACAGAGAAAATAAAAATGTCCCATTTCTCCCTAGAAAAAGGATAACATTTTCTAATTGTGCAAACACTTTATGAAAGTATCATTTGACTCTATATTTTGACAGCTGCTTTGCATTTATTATTGGAGAGGCTCTTCATACGGCGTGTTCCTTTTTTTCTTTTCTAGTCAAGGGGTGTTAATATTCTTTCGGAATTATTCATATTTAAGAGTGATAAAGGGCCTCTCTCCAGGGGTTCTTAATAAACAAACTCTTAACTTCTAACCCCTTTATGGAAAAATAAAAAGGTTTTGAGAAAAAAAGAAAGAAAAATGATTTTAGATTTTCTATTCTTCATTGTTTGGGGAATTAATACTATTCAGAATAGTAACACAAAAACATTGCGTTTTGTCCAATATGTAGTAGAAAATGTTTGCTGGGGAAGAGGCAGGGGATTATTATCCTCATTATACAGGTGGGGAAACCAAGGCCCCCAAAACTTGAAGGTATATTTGTATTGTGCTTTCTACTTTACTGAGGGTTCTCACCTAAGTCAGCTCATTTAAAAGTTGTTTCTCACCACCATTGTATGTAAAGTAGGAAAACAAAAGAGTAATGACATGTTGATAGACGTATGATGACTCAGTTTAGCGCTAGAGTTCCCAAACACAGGGAATTAGTCTCTGTTGTTAAAGGAGATCTAAGACCTCAGGATTAAAAAATTCAGGTTCTCAGACAAGGCGGGATGAAAGACTATTCTTTCAAAAATAAAAACCAAGCAGAAAATCTACTGGCAATCTTTGGACAAAAAAAACCAAAACAAAAACCAAAAAAACAAAAAACAACTGTCATACAGAAAAATGAAAAAGCTTTCTGACACTGTTGGTGGGTGTGTATGTTGGTTCTACTTTTATGGAGGAGTAATTACGATTATTTACCAAAATTAAAATGAACATACCTTTGGCCCAGCAATTTAACTGGCTGAATGAATGCACATTGTAGACATACTGGTATAAGAGTGCAGAGATGTATGAGCAAAGGATTTACCAGATATATGAATGTTCCCTATGACACTGTCAGTACCAGAGGAAAACTTAAAAGGCTCAAATGTTTATCAGTAAATTTCTGGCTATACAAATTATGGGTTATCTGGGCAGTGATATTTTAAGTAGACACTTGAAATGTAGTAAACTATGTATTGACATGGAAAGATGACCACAATGTGATAAGTCAAAAGCAAGTTGCTTAACAGCATGACTTTCTTTGAGTAAAAGTATTAGCAACAGCTACTTATAGAAAGTGAGGTGTGCAATTTCTTTTACTTTATTCATTTGCATAATACTTTTTAAAAAATGAAAATGGATTCTTATTAAATTTTAAAAATTAAAAGAAGCTGTTTAGTTCTGGCCACAAAAGAACTTTGTTATTCTCACTGTTTAAAAACAAGGAGGGTATTTGGTAGGACCTCACCTAATGTGCACAATGCAACGGTACATTTCAAAATTATTCAGAGCAGAGTATAAATGTCTTACCACAACAAATAAGTAAATGAGGTGATGGTTATGTTAATCAGTGTGAGGAAAGCATTCAACATTGTATATCAAATCAGCACATTGTATCCCATAAATGCATTAGTGTACATAGTTATGATTTAAAAAAAAAAAAATAAAAACAAAATAAAAACAAGGGTAAGAGGAACCCAGGAAATGGCAGGGGATGGCTTCCCTGTACCACAGTGCCTACCTAGCACAGTGCCTGCCACATGGTTGGTGCTCCATTAATATTGTGAGGGACTGAGTAAAGATGGCTAACCCTGGTTGCTATTGAGTAAATGGAGATGGAGGGATATTAGAACATTCCGATTTTTTTAACCCACAAACCTGAGCAGTGGGTCAGCAAAGAAGTGTATATGACCACACTGACAAGGCTGATTTGTGTTAGAGAAGGATAGGGTACACGAAGGTCAACTCTCCCAAACATGGTTTGAGGGTCCATTTGAATTGGAAGAGGATTCTTACTGAGCCCTTCTTACCATATGTTTCTCTGAGTCTTTCTTTAGGCGTTTACCTGTTGGTTTACAACTTGCAGAAGCGTAAAGAGGGAATCTCAGAGTGCTCAGCTGGGCTATTCCATTCAGGCACTGGGCCTCCTCAGCAGCCTTGCCACAGTGAGTTCAGATTGATTGACACCTGCTAGGACAGTGCTTCCTTGTTCTCTGGGGAATTCTTTTCTGATCAGCTTTAACCACCAGAAAGTTCTTTATGGCACTAAAGTAGAACGTGTCTCTTTATTAAACTGACCTGAGACTAGGAATCTAAGCAGCTCTGTGCAGTGGTTGGAATCAAGAGGCCTGCCTTGAACCCAAGCTTCTACAAGCAGGTGCTGTGAGGCCCTGTGGCAGAGATTACTAACTCTTTCACAACCTAAGCGCCTTCTTTTCAAAATGGGGATAATTATAGTTCTTACCTCATTAAGCAATTTTGTAAAATAATATACATAAACTTCTTATCACAATGTATGGCATAAAATGCTCAATAAATAATATTGCAATGGTTACAGGTATTTGACAGAAATATGGAGGAGAGTGGTACAAAATACAGTTAAAAGACGAGGTGTCTCTGTCAGTGGACGGCATGCATGAGGACCTCGATCTCCAGTCATCCAAGCATCTCCTCTGGGTTTTCTTGCTAGACAACATTCTCAGTAGGTGGAGGAAATTTTCAAACCATTATTCTCACAACAAAGAGTCTGTACTTTCACAATTATATATACCAACTTATAAGAGTAACTCCAGGTGCTTGAGAATCCATTTAATTGTGTGGGATGCAAGGAAACAGCTCCCTCTGTGGCTGTTCTCAAAATTTACTTCCCTGAGGCTTCTTAATATTCATATTGCCATCCGGTAAAACACAAGACTTCTCCTAGCCATTCTGAAACTCTGATTGGGGCTAACGACTACATATCAGTCTGGATTTGACTTTACATCATCACCCAAAAATAACTCATACATTCTAGCTTTAGTCAGGAAGATATGGGTGAGAACAATGTATACAAATATTCACATATATATTGTATCACCATATGAAATTCAGCAAAGTAGGAGGCTTAGGATCTCAGTCTAATCTGGACCCAGCCATTAACTCACTGTAGGACTCCTAAGCACGCATTAATGGTTACAATCGATGGTTCTTACACTATGTTCTAAGGAGCTCTATGTTTGCACAGCAGTACTGGGGGCTGCTTTACTCAGGCTCCAAGCCTCCATCTTGTCTTCAGCAAAGAAGCAATATTTAAAAGGATTCCTCTTTTCTTATCGACTCCTCTTAAAGGCTCATTCTGGCCAGGACAATCTAAGTTGGGCAAAGTACTCCCTTTACTTTAGAAAAATATGAGCTGCTGAAAGAAGCTAGTTGAAACAACATGACAAAGCAATGCCCCTACCTGGGGAGTGTGTGGGGTGCATGGGGGAAGGGTTTACAGCAGAATAGTGGGGTTTGGAGGGGCCGTGCTCAACTGCAGTGGTGCCTTCTGAATCTCTGCAGAATGCACAGCTGTAGAGCCAGCTGCATCAACAGATCCATGGTACCCTGGGTGTTGGGCTGTGACCTCCATCTGCGGGGACAGCAGGGTGTTGGGGAAAGGGAACTGGATCTGGAATCAGAAGGTTTAGTATGAGTCTCACTCTTTGGACAGGGTGCTTCATCTCTCTGAATTGCTATTTCCCCAACTGAAAAACAAGAATAAAAATACCCACTGGATCAGCCTCACAGGCATGTTGTATGGTCTAAATAAAACGAGGTCTGAAAAGCATTTTGTAAACCAGAAAGGCCCATAAAGATGTAAGCTGTATTCAGTAGTCCATGAAATAGATGTCTAAATGTTGTCCTTAAATCCCCAAAGGCTTGCTAAGATCACTTTCCTAAGATATGAATATACAAAACTAGTCAATTATCAAATAAATGCAGTGTTTCACTATGTTCACATAATTTTTCAATATGTCAGTTATAGAAACCATTGCTGTCTGATACCACATGAAAAACTACACATAAAATCACAAAGCTCTAATTATATATGAAAAAAGTATATGTATATTATAAAATCAAATAGTATGTGATTTCAAAAACTATGACTAGATTATTCTTAAAGAACTACTATGCTGATAATTGCTCTTTTAAATGTATACAGTAATACCAAAAAGTTTTACAAAAATATCCTAAATGCAGAGTCTCGTTTCACACTGTGAGTGGTGGTGGAGGCTTCACTCCGGTTTTAGACTGTTGCATTGCAGACTTGGGTGTTATGTGTCTCTGCCCATCATCCCTGTAGACTGAGATGCCAGAAGACTGTGGGAATCCACTTCCTAGAGAAATCCATCAAGTTTTCTGGTCGGGAAGTTCTCTAGAACATTCCTCTTCATTCTCCTCTGAGCAAGACAGATTCAGGACACTCATCACGGGATGGATCCAGGATGTAGTCTGTGTTACATGACTTGAGAAGAACAAGGGAGGCAGTTAGAATTGGAAAGATTATCTTTCTACCCATCCATGCAAGTACTGATCCTGTGACAAGGCTTCCACCCTACTGCAGTCCCTGTGATAGGAACCAATCACAACTGGATTCCTTAGTTGTAGTAAATCTTAGATATGTTTTTTGGTTTAATGAAAACCATTTATTTCTCTTTTTCCTTTTTTGGTAAAAAGGAAGACAGGTGACTACATATTTGACTCCTCTCTTCCTAACCTGACATTCAGTCAGTTACCAAGTCCCACGATTGTCTAGCTATGACATCTATGGAATCGATGTCATCCTCCCCCTTTTCAATACAATAGCCTGGATCCCTAAAATAGCTTGTGTCCCTGCCTTTTCTTTTCTTTCTTTCTTTCTTTTTTTTAATTTCTCCTCCACTCCAGCCACAAGAACTTTCTAAATTACAAATCATTCCATTTCTCACTTGCTAAAGATCCAGTGCCAACCAATGCCTTCTGGATCAAATTCACATGCTGCAGTAGAGAATACCTTGATCTTCTCCCCGCCTTGACAATATTTCCTCCCTGAGGAATTAACTCACACTGATTCTTTTTTTTTTTTTTTTTTTTTGATAGAGTCTGGCACATACCACCACCTGCAGCTAATTTTTTTCTTCCTCTCCTCTTTTTCTTCCCTCCCTCCCTTACTTCCTTCCTTCCTCCCTCCCTCCCTGCCTTTTTTGACAGAGTCTCACTATGTCACCCTGGGTAGAGGGCCCTGGCATCATAGCTCACAGCAACTTCGAACTCTTGGGCTCAAGTGATCCTCTTGCTGCAGCCTCCCAAGTAGCTGAGACTACAGGTGCCCACCACAATGTCCAGCTATAATTTTTCTACTTTTAGTAGAGATGGGGTCTCATTCTTGTTTAGGCTGGTCTGCAACTCCTGGCCTCAAATGATCCCCCCACCCCAGAATCCCAGAGTGCTAGGATTATAGGTGTGAGCCACCACCCAGCCAACACACACTAATCCTGAAGAACCCTCTCTCTCAGTCTGTGCCTATAGTCTCATCTCCTATTCCACTACATCATAAATGCTTGTTTATTTTTAGACCTTAGTACACGTGAAGCTCCCTGAGGGCAGGAAATATGTTTCTTATCTCTCGATTTATGGTGCCCGACATGTTCTCAGAACAAATGACTAGCATCCCAAGAGGTACTTCAGAGAAAGAACACAAGTAGGGATGAGGAAGGGAGTGCACCAGAGCTTGGGCATGCCCAGGAAATGGTGAAACAGCAGCACAGAATCGCGCTCCTACCCGGGGAATGGTATTTCTCACACTTTAGTCCCGCCACCAGCCTTGGGCTGGATGGGTCTCCTAACTTACCATCCTGGGTGTTGGATAGACGGTTTCTGGGACCAGGACAAAGACTTATTTCTTCTCCTCTGAGACTCTTTTTAGCCTGGTTTACCACACTGCTCTCATCCACCCTTGAGGCCAGTTTCCCTGGCCTCAAACTCAACCTCAGAAGCAGCACCCCGCTCAGAGCAAGTGCCTCTGAAGGCCTGAACTTCCAAAGGCCACATAAGACTGTGGATCTGAAAGTATCTCCTACATTAACATGTGAAAGTAACATATTCCAAAGTTTTTAATACACTTTCAAAAGATTAATAAATTTGAAAGAATAATATTTTATGGCTAAACAAGTTTGAGATTCACTGGATCAAACACCAGCTAAATCAATTTCTTTACTATAGGATTTCCAAGAGCTTTTAATATGCTAGTGTGCTGCAAGGGCATGCAATATTTCTCAAACTAACAGATCCCTGTTAACATACGTGGGGCTAGTGTTCCACAGAACACAATTGGAGAACTATCACAAAAATGCATTCAGTTTATTAGTTCTTGATTACAATAAATAAACATTTTGAACTTACTGCTATTTGTTAGTTTCATTGTCATTACTGGTTTGTTTTGTTTTCAATGCTGCACTCTAAATTTTGTTCATGTGCCCCTCCCAAAATTGTTCCACTCCTCTGTTTAAATATGAAAACTATCTTTCCGTGGAAGCTGATCACTAGCACTGTCATGATGGGGTAAAAGAGTTCAAGTTGTTTAAGAATCAAGGTGCAAGTGACAAGGCCCAGACATCTCCATAGTTTCAAACCCTGAGAGTGTGACTGAGTGGTAAAAAGAATCATTATTCTCTTGACAATAACCCACATGATTATTATCTCTTTAAAATGGTTTAATGGAATTTCTTATTACGGAGGCCAAATTTACTACAGCATTTAATTCGCCCAGGTTAACTTCATTTCAAGACCTTTGCACACGTGAAAAGCTGCCTGACTTGAAAGTGGTTTTAAAGAAATACTAATGAGGGTAACACTGAGGGCTGCAATGCCCTGGCAAGGGGAAATGAGGACACGCTGTCCCGTGCCCAGAGTGTGTGTAAGACTAAGCGGGAAAAGCTGCATGAGACAGCTTTCCTTATTTTAAAATCTTGGTGTATATGCACTTTAATGTTTATCAGCACATTTGTAATGTATTAGTCCAGAGAAGAGACTGTAATTTAAATTATGTCAAATCCTCTCTCCCCTATAATGTTCCATAATTGGGAAGGAGGGGGGAAATAAGAAAATGAGAACAATTATTAGAGAAATAAGTTCAGGTGCAGGTTTTGCTATTTGACCTTTTATAAAAATTTTCACGCTTGAAATGTAATTGGCTATATATAGTCCTACCATTAGATTTCTAATTTAAAATAATACAAAACAAAAGTTAAAGAAAAAAAATATAGACTCTGAACAATGAATATTAGAAAGATCTACGAGTAAGTCTACAAGTAAGTCATCCTTGCCAGTAACCTTTGTTAAGTACTTAAAAAAAAAAATTCAGATTAATATGAGGGTATGGATGATTAGGTTACATTGTTTGCATTTATTAGGTAGAGTGTCCCTCATCCAGGAGGTGTGTCATGTACCCTTACATTGTTCTTACCTGTTAGGTAAGAACACACTAATCCCTCTCTCTTCTCCCATCCCCGCCACTGAATTTAATTATTTTTTTCTCGTGTGTGTGTGTGTGTGTGTGTGTGTGTATTTATTCATCTACTGGGTTTCATATTAGAATTGAGTAACACTGGATACTTGCTTTTCCATTCTTGTGGTATTCTACTAAGTAGAATGTTCTTCATCTCCATCCAGGTTAATAAAAAAGACGTAAAGTCTCCATTTTTTAATGGCTAAATAGTATTCCATGGTGTGCATATACCACAGCTTATTAATCCATTCATGTGTTGATGGACACTTGGGTTGATTCAACATCTTGAAATTGTGAATTGAGCTGTGATAAACACTGTAGTACACAGTTCTTATGGTAAAATGATTATTTTTTTCTGGGTGGATACATAGTAATGGCATTGTGGGATCAAACGGAAGGTTTACCTTTAGCTTTTTGATGATTCTCCATACTTCTTTCCAAAGAGGCTGTGTTAGTCTGCAATCCACCAACAGTAAAAAATGTTCCCTTCTCTCCACATCCATACCAGGATCCACAGCTTTGAGACTTTGTGATGTGGGCAATTTTCACTGGAGTTAGGTGAAATCTCAAGATGGTTTTGATTTACATTTCTCTGTTGATTAGGGACGATGAGCTTTTTTAATGTTTGTCTGCCATTTATCTGTCTTCCACAGGGAAGGTTCTACTTACATCTCTTGCTCAGTGATAAATGGGATTGTTTGCTCTTTTTTGTTGATTAGTTTGAGTTCTTTGTAGATACTGTTCATGAACCCTTTCTCAGACTGGTAACATGCAAATATGTCTTCCCATTATGAAGGTTACCTGCTTGCTTTAATTGTTGTGTCCTTAGCTGTGCAGAAGCTTTTCAGCTTAACAGGTTCCATTTATTTATTTTTATTGTTGTGATTGCCAATGAAATCTTCTTCATAAAATCTTTCCCCAGGCTGATATCATCAAGAGTTTTTTGCACACTTTCTTCTAGGATTTTTATTCTTTTGTATCTTAGATTTAAGTCTTTTATCCAACATGAGTCAATTTCTGTTCAAGGTGAGAGATGCAGGTCCAGTTTCAGTGTTTTATATGTAGATATCCCATTCTTAGCACCATTTGTTCAACAGGGATTCTTTTTCCCAGTGTATCGAAGATTAGACAGTGATCTGAGGCTGGCTTCACCTCTAGGTTTTCTATTCTATGCCATAGATCTATGTCTCGATGTTTGTGCCAATACCATGCTGTTTTTATCACTGTGGACTTGTAATATAATCTGTAATCAGGTAAAGTGATGCCTCCAGATTTGTTTTTATTGCCAAGAATTGCTTTGGCTATACAGGTGCTTTCTGGTTCCATACAGAAGGAAGAACTATTTTTCTCAAGTTCTTTAAAGTATGATGTTAGTATTTTTGATTGCTTTGGGTAGTACAGTCATTTTAACAATGTCAATTCTTCCTATTCTTCCAGGCTAAGAAGATGGTATGTTCTTCCATTTGTTAATGTCTTCTGCTATTTCTTTTCTCAGGGTTTCATAATTCTCTCTGTCAAAATTCTTTACCTCCTTTGTTAGATGTATTCTCAGGTATTTCATTTTCTTTGAAACTCCTCTGAAGGGTATTATGTTCCTGATTTACTTCTTGGCTTGTTAATAGCATATACAAAGGGTACTGATTTGTGGACACTGATTTTATGCTCTGCGATATTACTATATTTCTTGATCACTTCTAGGGGTCTTGTGATTGAGTATCTGCAGTTGTCTAAGTATAAGATCATATCATTAGCAAAGAGAAAGAGTTTGACCTCCTCTGTGACGATTTGAATGCCCTTAATATCTTCCTCTTGACTGACTGCATTGACTAGAACTTCCAGCACTATGCTGAATGGCCATGACAATAGTGGACATCCTTGTCTGGTTCCAGTTCTAAATGGAAAAGCTTTCAGTTTTATTCTGTTCAGTATGATGTTGGCTGTGGATTTGTTATTTTTTGGCTTCTATCAGTTTAAGAAATGTCCCATCTATGCCTATTCTCTTAAGCATTCTTATCAGAAAAGGATGCTGAATTTTGTCAAATGCTTTCTCTGAATCTATTGAGAGGATCACATGATCTTTGGTTTGCTTCTATTTAGGTGTGAACATTAAGCACTTCTTAACAAATCAACACCTGATCTTATCCCAAATGTAAAAATATCATAAGCTTTGATTAATCTTATCATTTAATTACTCTCATAGTCACAACATGTTTTTTGATACATGCCTTAATATACACACCCTGAGTAATTACAATAACTATTTATTAGAAAAAGTAAAACTGGCTTGGTGCCTGTGGCTCAGTGGGCTAAGGTGCCAGCCACGTACACCTGAGCTGGTGGGTTCGAATCCAGCCCGGGCCTACCAAACAAAAATGACGGCTGCAACCAAAAAATGGCCGGACGTTGTGGTGGGCGCCTGTAGTCCCAGCTACTTGGGAGGCAGAGGCAGGAGACTCACTTGACCCCAGGAATTGGAGGTTGCTATGAGCTGTGAAGCCACAGCACTCTATCCAGGGTGACAGCGTGAGGCTCTGTCTCAAAAAAAAAAAAAAGAAAGAAAAAGAAAAAGTAAAACTGAAATAAGAGAGAGATGTGTTCTGTGCTTCAAGTATTCATTTTGGATCTGGGTCTTTGTTAAAAACATCCAGAATCGGGCCAGGCATGGTGGCTTGTGGCTGTAATCCTAGCACTCTGGGAGGCTTAGGTGGGAAGATCTCTTGAGTTTAGGAGTTTGAGATCAGCCTGGGCATGAGTGAGACCCTGTCTCAACTAAAAACAGAAAAATCGGCTGGGTATTGTGATTGGCATCTGTAGTCCCAGCTCCTTGGGAGGCTGAGGCAGGAGGATTGCTGGAACTCAGGAGTTTGAGGTTGCTGTGAGCTAGGATGAGGCCATGGCGCTCTAGCCTGGGGCAACAGAGTGAGACTTTGTCTTAAAAAAAAAAAAATCCAAAATCCACGGGATCCAGCACTTCTGAAACTCAGGTAATGCATGCAAACTGCCTGGGTGAGAGTAGATATTCAATAAATAATCATGACTAGTTTTATTGATAATTAGGGCTTTCTCATTATAGTATAAAAAACTTGGAATTCTTCCTGTGATGTTGAAATGTGGCCATTTGTGTGTATACCTTTCAATTTTATGTCCTAGTGAGCACTGTGGCTAAAGAGCTTTGACATAATCGGTATGATGAGATAATCCCAGATTTACTGGCTTGGAGAGAACATTCTAGTATTAGAAATATTTCCTCTCTGATTTGTGCGCATGGTAATTCTCGGAGAGAGAATAAATCAGCCCTGTTGACCCTGTTTAATTAATAAAAACCCTGTGGTTCATAAAGGGAGACATTGCTACTTAGTATAAAAAATTTAGAGGTCTGGAAAATAAATGAAGCTGACTATGAAACATGAAAACCTTCCATTTGAACATACAGTACCTCTGGCAAATGTTCCTGCATCTGACCTGATTTGGAGAGCAATCAACAGCAGTCCAGATATATTTGAAAAATCTAAAAAGGATAATACTATTTACCTCTGAATGGTTGCCAAATCTGTTAGTGGAAAAACAATAATATTCGATCTGGAAGAGGACAGTATTCTGTGTTTTTAAAAATAATATTAGCAAATTGAAAGACATACTTTAGAGCTTATAAAATAACTAAGAGAACATGCTTTGTTTTATTGGCAAAGAAATGTAAGTGAATTATTTAAATCCCATTATAATTACCCTCCTTATGTTTCTTACCTCCTAGCTAAAGGAGCAAAATGCTTTCTTTCAAAATAAAAATTTAGGACAGCCTGTTAAGCAAAAAAGTGGTTTAAAGACAAAAAGTGCACTCATTTTGTAGAAATTCATTCTTATAACCGCTTGTGAAATAATGAAAGAGATTCTTTTGTTAATCTTTCATTGTAGATGGCACTATTTATATAGCCTTGCAAATTTAGTAAGACTTGTATATACTATTTTGTTATGTTTAAGATAACATTGCAGAATGATCAGCCCAAAGTAATTCACTTCTAATGTCATTGTTTTGTGTTTTGAGGGGGGATAGTCTTATGTATATAGTATTCATATGAATGAGAAAACAAAGACAAATAAGTAAATAATATGTCAATATGATTTGTTTCAGGCACCTGTCACTTTGAATCACTGGAAAATTTTACAACTGGCCAGAAAGTACAGGTAGTATTAGCAATAATGGATTTTTACTTAAAAATAATCCCAATGAAAACAAATTAGAAGTGAACCATGTCAGTGAAATTATGAAAAAGTAATCAAATCATAACAAGGCAGCATATCATCTTGTCACAAATACTGGTGATGGGGAAGACTACAGATTAGTAATATGAAGTATCCATTCTAAAATATTTTTAAGGGAAAATTATAGACATCTTATTCTCACTGACATATAAGGAGTCCTTTCTTACATAATTTTGGAGATGTGCCCTTAAAATCAACTATGTCCCATTAATGAACTTTGCAATATCACAGAATACTTTGAGCATTTTATAATCAGGCATTTGGAAATCCAGTGAGGGTGTGATCAAATATTAGTAGGATCTCATCTATATATATAATGGCACTTGTTATACAAAAATCAAATACCACATGACTTTTGAAATCTTAAAAATCCAATTAATTAAAACAATCTTTAGGTCTCAGGTATAAAATAACATTACAAGAATCTAAAGCTATAGTATTATATTACTTATGCATAATATTAGAAAAATTATTGTTATTAGACTTATAAAAAATACTAACACTAAAAATTCCTGAGGGAAAAAATACAGAAAATATTGATTATATTTTTATTTGAATAATATATACAGGTACAGATTGCTGTTGATTATTGTATGATGCTAAACCATGCCAGGTTCAAAGCTGATATAATTAAGTTTTCAAAGAAAGAAATAGCTATATGGCCACGGATCACAGCCCTGGGTAATTGTTAAAAATTGACATGGTTTTTGATCAAGACAGGAGAAGTAATATAGAAAAAAAGCAAAGAACATGTCCTATTTATACTGATAGCTATACATTGAATTATTAGATACTAATAAACAATTACACAGGATTATATAGTTGGTATATTTGTATTTTCTCCTATACCCTTTGGCAGTGCCCACCAATAATTTATGTTCCCCAACCTATGCCATAAAGTTGTTACTAGAAGGCAGCTGCCTAGGTAAAGACTACATTTCTCAGTTTTCCTTATGTCTTTATGTGAGCATGTGATTAGTTTCTGCCAATGGAAGGTGACATAATTGATGTTTATCTTTTGCAGGTCAGGGATTTTAAGATGCTGAAGTGCCTTCTCTACTCTTATTCTTCACTCCTAAATGAATGCGGAAGATTCTGAGGTGCTATGGAGCAGTAGAACCACAAGATGGATGGAGCCTGGGTCTTAAAATTATTACCCCCCCAAAAGCCATAACTATCAACCAGGAATCCCTGCATTGACTTGTGAATATCAAACCACTGAAAGCAGATGGTTTGTTATTATAGTTAGTGTTACCCTAAATCACTGTCCAAAAGAGAGTATTTCAAGAACCATAACTATTACCTTCCCAGTAATAGGAAGGTAATACCACTTTTATATACCAAAATGATGGCATTTCTAAAATAAAAACAGTATTTTCATGCTGCTTTAAATATCTCAATAATCAAAGAACTCTGTCAGAATATATATTAATGAATACTAAATTTAATTAGAAACAAGTTTATAAGACCATTGCCAAAATTTCCACAATAAATTCTCACTTGTGAGTAGTAGCATATGAAATATAGAAGCTACTTTAATTTTTCATGTTCTTATTAAACTAGTAATTTTTATAAGTCACACAGATTTTCACTTAATTTATCCAATAAAATAAGTTTATTAAACATCTAACTAAACATATTTTTATTAATTTCTTAAAACTTTAAAGCAACTGAAATTTAAAACAAAATTTTAGCTAATTTTATATTAATTCTAATACTAGTTTTCTATCAAAATTAAACTGATTACAATAAAAACATAAAATTATAAGTGTATATATTATGTTACAGGAGGATCTGTAAGACCACAAAGCTGGAAGGGACTTTGAACGGTTCCTTATGAGGCCATCTCTAAAGTCTTAGGATTTTTTGTCAATATTTCTGACTCCATCTTATATAAATGCCAAAGCTACTCAAGAGTGAGTGTTATAAAGTAAAAGCCTTCAATTATAGTTAAAAATGATGAAATTAAAAAACACACCATCAACCTCTATACTAGTGATTTTCAACCTTTTTTATCTCATGGCACACTTGAACCTATAAACTTCAGTGGCACACTTAAATTATGTTGATTTAAAAAAAGAGTAAAAATAGAATATACTTATTTTGTTTTGAACTTCTTTTGAAAATAATTTAATTAATGATCTTTAAGAATTTTCACGGCACACCTAAGATCCGCCCATGACACACCAGTTGAGAATAACTAACTGCTCTATACTCTCATGAACTTTATATAGCTTTTAATTTTTATTTATTTATTTTTATTTTTTGAGACAGTGTCACTTTGTTACCTACGGTAGAGTGCCATGGAGTCACATCTCACAGCAACCTCAAACTTTTGGGCTCAAGTGATTCAGCTTCCCATGTAGCTGGGACTATAGGCACTATTGGGTTATAGACAACACTTGTCTATTTTTAGAGACTGGGTCTCACTCTTTCTCAGGCAATCATCCCACCTTGGCCTCCCAGAGTGCTAGGATTACAGGTGTGAGCCACCCTACCTAGTTCTCACGAACTTTAAGTGCTGACTGCTCCTAATGGTGCCACTTTAGCCTTGGTGAACACGTGGACTTAACTTCAGAACTTTAGTATATTTTAAAGGTGAGAAAGAATCATACTCATATCCTCATTTTATATATTTGGAAGCTAATACTGAGAAAGGAGAAATAACTTATGCCAGGTCATAAAACTAGTACATGTTAGAGCCAGATCTAGATTTAAGTCTGACTTCTGAGAATTTAACCATTATGTTAAACTCCTCTCTGAGGTTCTGTTCTCTGGGTGGGTTTTGGATGGCTCTTGGATAAATTAAATGATCATCTGAAGAGGCTCTTCAGCTTTATAAAATGAAATTAACTGGAGATATGTTCACCGATCAATTCATTGATCATAGATTATATGTCTAAAGCTATTATGTCTTTTAAAAAGTACTTGCCATAAAATTCATACAAATTTTGTCATATGAACAACTATGAATTGTGTGAAGCCTGTGTAAGAGGCTTTGTGCTTCTCTAGCAGCCATAATTTTTGTATCATGTGGCAACAAATTTTTAATATGTCTGTTTTTGTCCAGTAGGCTGTTCTGGAAGCTTCTGGAAGGCAGGGAAATAACTTACTCTTCCTTATAGCCCCAGTGTCAGGCTCACAGAAAGTGGGGTCAATAAATGTTTGATGCACGGGCACATTCCATCACGTATATGCTATTGTTAATGTCATGAGTAAAAGTACTCAAAAGTGTTAGACAAGATTAATTATAATTTAAGATTAGGTAAAACAATCTTCAGATGTGATAGTCCAGGATTACACTAAATGATTCAGAAACATGTTTATAGAACCTGAATGTTATCAGAAAAAAAGATTATAGCAGCTCTGAAGTGACCAAATAATCAGCTGTCCCAGTCCTTCTCACCAATATTCTTATACCCAAGTAACTTACAAAGATCTGTTCATATATTTGGTGTTAGGGAATAATTGAATTATTATGATAATTCAAACAATTTTTACTAGTTTATTTTCCAAATGACTAAATTAAATATTTCTAAATAGTTGGAATGATAGGTAAACTTATCGACAACTGGGTAAGATTTTCTGTTAGGTAAGCACTGCACTTCACAATATTCTTTGACTGAGTTTCCAATTTGCTTTTCATACAAAGCTCATGAACCTTATTTTTCTCTACCATTTTTATGGTTGATGAAAGTGTAGAGACTCAGAGAATTTTAAGTCACATGCCAGCAGAGCTAGAACTTAGATATGGACCAGGGTCACTATTCATTCCTTCAGACTGTGCAGACCCACTCTGAAGTTCCAGCTTGCTTAAGTACTAACCAGATTACTTGTCTCTGAGAAAGTTATTTAACCTCTAAGTTTCAGTTTTCTAATCTGCAAAACACATACGATCCGCCTCAATAGTTTGTTAGGAGCTAACACACACGGATCCTCTAGCTCTGTGTCTGACACATTTGGGCACATCACACCCATTGTGTTCTTTCTCCCTCCTCTCCCTCCTCTGTATTAGTTCTCTATTGCTATAACCAATTACCACAAATTTAAGGATGAAAACGACACAAGTTACCACCCTATAATTTTATAGTTTAGAAGTCCCTTATGAAGCTAAAATCAGTGTTGGCAAGACTATGTTCTTTTAGCTTTTCCAGGCCACCTACATTCCTTAGCTCATGGCTTCTATCTTCAAAGCCAGCAATAAAGCATATCTTGCATTCTGCTTCTGTGGTCTTCCTTCTGCCTCTTTCTTCCACCACTAAGAATGCATGTGATCAGATTGGGCCCACTTGGATAACCCAGAATATGCTATTTTAAGGTTCTTTGATCAGCAACCTCAATTCTACCTGCAACCTTAATGCCCTTTACCATGTAACCTAACATAGACATTGTTGGGGGGATATTATTCAGTTTGCTATAATCTCACTTCCCTCAGCTGCTGCTTCTACAAAGACTATAGCCTGAGGAAAAGGCACTAATTTAGATTAATTCTTATAATTTGCCTGAAATGTGGAAACTGGTAAAAAATTAACATGACATTATAATAGAGATAATCTATTGAATGATAAAAAGGAAGTTGCTAGAGATCTTGTGGAAACTAATTTAAGAAAAAGCAACCATATAGGCTGAATTATCTCTTTCTCAATGTCATATGCTGAAGTTCTAGTTCCAACAGGGCTGCATTTGGAGGCTGGGTCTCTGGGGGGAGAACTGGGATTAGATGAGGTCATAGGTGTGGGATACTGTTCTGATGAAACTGGTGTCCTTGTAAGAAAAGGAAGAAATACCAGAGATCTCTCTCGCTCTGTAGGCACACAGAGAAGAGGCCTCAGCAGAAACCGACCCTGCTGATGCCTTGATCTTGGACTTGTGGTCTCAGAAAATAAGTTTCTGTTGTCCATGCTGTCCTGTTTGTGGTGTTTTCTGATAGTTGCCCCAGCGACAATACAGCAATCAAATTTGGGAGGGAAGAGGTCTGTTAATAACTTCAAATAAAGGGCACTGGAGGCAGAGAGAATTCTATATCAGATTAAATAAAAGTAAAATGCCAGGAAGGTGATGAATTTCAAAGTACTTTGGTAATCCCAGAGGATTTGCTTTTAATATCCCAATGAAATGCTGAAAAATCTGCCTCATGCCTACATTTTACCTGTCATTGGTTAAATGGGTGAGGATGGGGGGCAGAGTTGGGTTGGATGTCTAGACGTGGATGTTTTATTCATTTCAGTGGGCTTTGCCATTCTGAATAACCCAAGCCAGCTGGCTGGCCTTTCATTTAAATGACAATTTCTCATATAGCACTTCATATTCCTACACCTCTTTGTAGGTATTTATAGAAAATCTTGAGCAAACTGTCTCAGGCTCATGATCAATGCAACCTCTCTGTTCCTATCACAGGGCTTGTGACTGGCCAGAGAGTGGCATAAGTGCAGGTTTTGGCCATCGGTTCTGTTTTCAGCTGTGCAAATGCTATCATTTAAAACTTCCTCCACTGGCGAATAGCAATAGTATGACATGAGGGGGAAGCGGGAGAACTAACATCTATTAGGCACTCACCTGTTCCCAGGGGCTTTACATCTCTAATTTCCCTCAATTCTCAAAACAATCTGGGGAGGTAAAAATTATTATCCCTGTTTTTGAATGAAAATAGAGGGTATAGAATATTAAAATAACTTACTACTACCAAGGTCACACTCGAAAGTGGTGGCATAAACACTGGAATGTAGGTGTGTCTAATACTAAAGCCCTTATTTTTTTCCTATCAGTTTCTTCCCCAGACTTCCACCATAGTATCCATTCATTTGATAACCAGGCCCTGTGCTAGATAATGAATATGCTAAGCCAGCCATCACACGGATGGTTACAGTCCAATCTAGTGATTATCTTACAACTTTATTCACAACTAAGAAGTGTTTGGGGGCAAAATATTAAAGGTTCATATTTCCTCTTTTAAGTCCTCTGTTGTTTTCTTCATTATAGTCTCATTAAGAATGAAAATACTCAGGATTCTTACACATGTAATAGGTAGTGAGGGGGCTACGTGCATTCTCCTGCTCCAGTCTGAAATTAGTTGCATAGAAATTGGCCCTAACACCTCCTCAAGTGAACCTTAGATCTTATTAGCTTGTCAGTGTACATTTCCTCGCTCATGGGGAATAAATCAAAGCCGTCAAATTAATGAGATTTTCAGAGGGAGGGTTCTGAACAGTACCCACTGAAAGAAACCTAAAATAATCTGCCAAGATTCAGGAAGAGCTAAAAGTACTGACTTTTAATTTCCACCACCCCTTCATCTACACCCTCCCCTTTCCGTCTCCCTAATTTCGAATTGCATTAGAATTACCAAAGATAGGTTCTACTTGAAAAATAAAGTTAGGGCTTAGGAAATCATAACCTCAAATTCTCTTGTGTTTTTCTTTTTCTTTATTTTATAAATGAGATGATATAACATAACTGAAGCTTTCCATTAATACAGTTGGCTGATAATGATAAAGTTTATTCACATATAGGCTATTATCCGTTTTTTCTTACCTGGGAACAACCTAACTGGCTGTCCTATCTCAAGTATAGATACAGATAATCAGTTTTGGTCTTTAATAAACTCTGGAGATAAAGGAGAAAACTGATATCTAATGGAAATTAGTCATGCTTTAGAATCATAAAAGCGAAGCTCTCAAATACTTAACATCTCATAAGAAATTGTTTATTTTGTTATTCCAAGCCAGTAGTTGCATTCTTACTGTTTATCTTGTCTGAGTTTCTGGGTTAGTAATATGCTCGAGAAGCCCAAGACAGCACAGATGTGGCATGTGTCCTGTATGCCATTTCTTCTTACCCCTGCACCCATGGCAGATACCTCTAATTGATCAAGGCAAGCATGAGGGAAGTTGAATATGGCTGAGAATTTTTCTCAAAATAAACTTGAGACAGCCATTGTGAACTGACAGAGTTAGTGTGAATTGAAATCTATTTGCCTTTCTTGCTCTAGATGAAAAACTTTTCTTCTATTCAAAAATCAGATAGACTTCTCTAGGTTCTACTGTTACATGTTTATAATGTTCTTAAAACACTTCCTGTGTGATGAAGAACAGCATTTATAACAGGTGGGACAATATCTTGGATTTCAGGATCTGATATAAAGGCATATCAACACAAATGAATGCATGGAGAATTACAAGCCAAGTTTAAGAAATTTTTAAAAATAGAAATGATTTTTTTATTTGAAAAATTACTAACAGTAAATATTCATTGATAATTTTGTATTATTTATGTACATGCCCGGCTCATATATCTCCATTACATAATCCTAACACACACTGTCAATTGGCATATGGCAGCAGCCTCCGGGATGGCTCCAAGTGACCCACATCTCCTGGTATTTGCGCCTGAGTAGTTGCCTCCCACACTGTCCCAGCGATGGTCTGTGTGACCCACAGCATATGCTGCAAGTGATGGTGGATCAGTCACTCCTGACACTGCTTATGACAAACATTGTAGCTCTTTGTCTCTTTCATCTCTTGCTTTGGGAGAAGGCAGCTGCCATACTGTGGGCAGCCCTGTGTGCCTGTGACATGGTGCCAATAGCCTCCTGCCTCATCAGTGAGCTTGGAACAAACATTCCAGCTAGTCCACTAAGCCACTCTCTAATTCCCCACCCTGGCTAACTGCGTCACTACAACTCCAGGAGATCCAGAATAAGTCAGTGAAGCCACTTCTGGATTCCTGATGTTCTGAAATTGAGTGAGTGAGAAAAATTTTGTTTTAGGCTGTAAAAATTTGGAGAAATTTATCATGTGTGAAGAAGATAATTCATGCATGAATCTGAATCTTTTCATAGATACAGAATTCAATGAAAGCAATTAACAGCTTTATCTAATTTATAAAATTTAAATTCAGTTTTACTAATAAACATGATACCTCTTATAATAATTTTGTTACATTATGTAACATACATATAAAGTATGTGAACTTTTCTTTTTTTTTAGCTTTTTTTTTCTTTTTTGGTGACAGAGCCTCACTCTGTTGCCCCAGGCTAGAGTGCTCGGGCATCACAGCTTACAGCAACCTCAAATTCCTGGGCTCAAGGAATCAATCCTCTTGCCTTAGCCTCCTGAGTAGCTGGGACTACAGGCAGTGTGCCACCACACCCTGCTAGTTTTTCAATTTTTAGTAGAGATGGAGTCTCCCTCTTGTTCAGGCTGGTCTGAAACTCCTGAGCTCAAGCAATCCACCAGCCTCAGCCTCCTGGTGTGCTAGGATTACAGGTGTGAGGCACAGCACCTGGCCAAAGTATGTGAATTTTTAAAGTGGAATCATACCAAAAGCTAACATAAATCTGTAATAGTATACAATTTCAAAGGGAAGATGAAAAAGTGGGTGGAAACATGGTTAGGCTAATCAGACAATTTCACTAGAGCATCTTCAAATAATGGACATTTTATTATTAAAATTAAGAATGCTATAAGCCTCTTTTTAAGGAAAAAATAAATTTCCTATTGTGCACTGATACATTATACAAACACACATACAGACACATATATATGGCAAATAAGTAACCCTCCCCACACACACTGGTACATGCACATATGCACACACAGAGACATACAAGTTTATTAGTTCTATGAAACAGTGGCTCTAGCAATGCCAGCACTAATTAAATTTGTTTACACCAGGAAAAATGCTTTCTTCTCTTACATCAGCACTTAAGCAGATGATAGAGCACTATTAGATGTGTAATGGACATGCAGATGGATAAAAATATTCGATGAGGACCATGTTTGTCTGGACTCCCTTGGGACAGCACTGACAGTTATTCCCTTGCCTGAGGCTCGGCTTCCATCAGATATATTATAACAATTCAATTTCTGGGAAGACAGTGACAGATGCAAATTTCAGGGAAGAGATTATATGTATACAGACTGTCGCCGCCTCTGGTGTTCTGGGAAGGTGACTTCAGTCACCATTCTTTTTAAGTAGAGGTGAGAGAAATAAAGATCTCAGTTTATGACTTGTTATTTCTTGCCTTCACAGTATCATCCACCTGGTAAATGAACTGCTCTCACCTCAAAAGCTAACACATGTCAGGCTCAAATTTTGGGTTGGGGTAGTAAGAGGATAAAGTTAAAAAAAAAAACAAAAAACCCCAAACCACCAAAAACTAAATAGTTCTAGAAAGTCAGAGGTATTTGCTTATGCAGACTCTACCCACCTGGCAATGTTGCCTAACTGAATGCAGCCAGGAGCCATGAAGAACCCCCTCACCGAAATGTTAGAGGGGGGGTAGGGAGCAGGGAAGGCCAACCTTTGCTGAAAGTGCTTACTCTGGACCAGATGCTGTGACAGACTCTTCACATATGTAAGCTCATTCATTCTGGACGGGACCCCTAGGAAGTGCCAGTACACTGTGTTATACATTTGGAAAGTAAAGCCCAGAGAGATTCAGTAATGTGCCGAAGGCTGTTCAGCTATCCTGTGGAGACAGCAGCATTTTCATCGAAGTTTCTCCAAGTCCAAAGCCCACATTCTTCTTTCCTTGTATCAGATGGCTTTCTTGTAATCAAATCCACCTGCACCAGGACTTACATACTTGATTCACATAAGCACCCTTGCAGACCCACATTCAAGAACTCTTTATAAGCAATTTACATTAGCCTGATTATCTGGTTTCCTGTACCTTTCAAATAAAAAACTCCTGGGGAAAGGATGACTTGTGTAGAGGAAGCCACCTTACAGATGGCACATTGAGCAGAGGGAGAGATGACAGCTGTGTGTCTACTCTGGTTTACCCAGTTTAATAACTCCTGCAGAACTTACTATATTATGTCTAGTGATGGCTGTTCGTAAGAATTTTGTCCAGTGGCCTCCACATAAGAAGGCAGGGAAGTCTGTAACACACATTAATGTAAGCCTTCCATCAAGAGTAGTTAAACAAAACTAAGTCTTGATGCTTGAATGCAGTTAAGATAGGAAGAAAGAAAACCACCCCAAATTTGAATATAGTTTTTCATTTTTCTGCTATATTCCTACAATATAGTGCTTCAAACAGGAACTAAACATCATTAATCCAGTATGTCAGAGAGCAAGTTTCCTTCTAGAAGAGAGATAATTCTGGGAGCAAGTAGTGTGATATTAAATGCAATCTGTACATAGAATTCCTGGGTCCTCTGCTCTAAATGTTCCTTTCTCCTTCACATGTTATAAACAATACCTTTGCTTTATTAATCACTTTTTTTGCTAGAGACCACCAGGAAAAAATACACCATGAAAACATTTTGCCAAGTCTGTCCCTATTTTTTCCTTAAATATTTTCAAATACAAAATGTTCCCCTTCCCCCCCATAATGATGGTTTCTCCATACTATAAACTAATGATGACTGTTAGGCATAGACTGTGCCCAAAGTTTGATGATAGGTGTTTAACATTTAACAACTTTATGAACTAGGTAATAGTCCCCTTATCTTAGATCACAAAAATGAGGTTAAGGGAGATGTAAGAAACTGTGTAAAGTCAAAGGGCTTAAGAATCAAGAAACTGGATATAGCTTTGTTTTACAAAAACAAAGTGTTTTAACCGCACATCTCAAAGGACGGCAATGCCATGTCTCCCTTTTCTTCACTAAATGCACACCAAGTATAATTTGCTAATAGGATACACATGATCTTGGGAGTTTTTTGGGATTCCCCTGGTGTATTCATAATGCCAGTTCCAATATGAAAGAAGTTACCTAGAAGGTATAGGGGTAGACCCTGGTTTGTCCCTGGTAAAACTAAACTTCAGTAGCTAGAAGATGTATTCCTGTTCAGGTTTTCAAAAACATCTCTATCAGTGACAGTCTAGTGTAGCAAAAGGTCTTGGAGTCAGAGGACCTTGATTCTAGTTCTGGCTTGGTAATTTAGTAGCTATTGCTTTTCTTGCAACTACTCAAGTCTCTTATTTTCTTCATCTATAAAGGAGGAAACATGATAGGTACACACACCTCAAGGGGTTGTTCTAAGAATCCACTGAGGCAAGGTTTGCTCATATACTGTCTTATTTATCTATTAAGTTGTTAATTGTCTGTTTTTCCTCAACTTTATATAAATTCCATCATATCAGGAAACTAGTCTATATATTTCCCTACCATTATCTCTAGAGTATAGAGCACTGTCTGGTAACAGCAAAAGCCCCCAAGATATTTGCAGAATGAATGAACTGTTTGTATTGTATAGCATCAAAAAATGTTGATGATTATTAATATTAAGAATTTTTAAGATTTTTCATTAGAAACTAACTTTTCATAAATACTATTTGCTAGCAAATGAGTTCAAGGTAGTCAGCATTCAAGTTCAAAAGATGATTCTGTTCTAATTTTTTGATGTTTCCCTGGAAATTATTACCAGGTTTTTCCCCACATGATATCTTATATTAGCATTTAAATCACATGAATTGAAAATGGTGAGGCTTCATTTCTTGTTACTAATTTTTGTAACCTCCAAGAAGGTTTCTTGGTTTTGCTGATTATTCTGCAACTTCCAGGTTCTCTCCAGATGTGAAGAAAATTGCTTACTTGGTAGAGATGCATGTACTTACTTGATGAAGTACTTGATGCCATCTGCTGTGTAAGCTTCCTCCCACCCATAAGGTAAACCTAGAGTGAAAGGAAACCAAAAATACATTTAATATGATGATGAGATAACTTTATTTCCTGGACATAAAACTCCCCCATCTTTGCAATTATTTTAAGTACATTTCTTGTACAAAATAATTTTCTAGAAAGGGAGAATTAAGACAATTCAGATAAGCTTTCATACTCAGCATCTTTAGAATACAATAAATAAGTCTTGAGCAGTTAACAATCTGCTTTAGTTGCAATAACTGGATTATGACTTGTCATTTACATGTGGTGAGCATTTTTGTCAGCAGGATTCAAGCAAAAATTTGTGTTGCAGTGGATGGTTTTTGCCTGGAGGCAGAAGGATGGACAGAATGGCCTTTGCTTGTCTATTCTGGCTCAAAGTTTCTTTAATTGGCTCCCTTTACATTCTCTCACTAAGCTCTACAGGGAATCATATGTGAGTGCCAGATCAGCAGGGGCTTGAAAGTAGCTTTTGGACAAGACAAAATTCCTTATTAAGTTTGAAAGTTTAGCAAAGTGATTTACAATGGATTGTGGCATTTTACTTAGTTAATTAAGAATTTTGTGCACTAAACATAAACGGCCAAACAATTTGCTAAACTTAGCTTCCATTTCTGTAATGGGATTGAGAATAGTTAGCTATAAAGAGATGTGGATTGACGTAAGCAAGCAATATCTGGCCATATTTCTGTAAATGAGGACATTGTGGCCCTCACTGTATCCAGAGATCAGCCCCATGTTGAGGCAGACGTGTTCCCCTATACTCTGATTTTGGGAGGTATCCCTCTAGAACACCATGCTTTCCACCTCTCGGCTCCATCCCAGAGTACTGCACTGCTAAGGATGTTAACACATCTTTTGGATCAATTTTTTTATATATATATACATATATTTTTTGCAGTTTTTGGCTGGGGCTGGGTTTGAACCCACCACCTCCAGCATATGGGGCATATGAGCCACAGGCACCACCTTTTTTTTTTTTTTTTTTTTTACCACTATCTTACCATAGCCTACTTCTTTGGGAAGTAACTAAGCTTTAACAAAAACAATCAGTGACTTTCATTTCCCCAAGTCTCAGCTAGGGGCAGAGCAGAAGCTCAGGAAAGGTAACTTTTTGAATGAAATAAAACCTTAACTCTACCAATATTCACCTTCCAGAGAATATTCTTTGAGAAGTAAGTAGCTTTGTAATTAAGAACAACAAAAAATTCTTTGTGGTGTATGTATTTCCAGTCTTTTAACACAAGTTGTGTAAAATAAGACCTTGGGGGAAATTCCATAATTGTTTCCTTTCTATTCTTTCTTCATGAACAAATTTCCCTATTCTACATTGAAAAGAAGCACTTCTGAGAACCCAGCATAAGCAAATGACTGGATTCTGTCAGTGCCTGAAGTGACGCTCACCACGCATCTCCCATGTCCACTGCCAACACGCTCACCAGACAGTTCGTGAGGATGGCCGCTGCTACACCAGGCTGGGGCATTTATTTCTCTCCTCACACTTTCTGCCTCTTTTTTACAGATCACTTTATTCATCACTAACAAGCCCCTCGCCTGCAGGGAAGAATCTGGTGACTGCACAGAGGAACCTTGCTTTTATGACAAAAATGTTCAGAAATACAGGGATTTCTGATGAATAAGGCAAAGACAGCTAAAAGTTATGTAGACAGTTATTCTACTGTGACTAAGTGTTTTGTCTGCTAAGTGATGTATTTGTCTGACCAACACAATTACATCTATCTTCTAATTTCTTGTCACAGGTATTTTTTAATAAATAGGAAAGAAAAATGTATACTTTAAAGATACTTTTAATTCATAGGATCATTGAAAATGATCAGCATCATTTGAAAATTGAGATTGACATCAGAATATAATTCCTGCCTTAACTGTTCCCTAACAATTACTAAATAAGAATTATAACATCAAAATATCCTTATAAAGTTACTAATCCATAAGTATTTAAGTCACAGTGGTTATTTAATGACTGTAGCCATAAAGATACCCCACATATTCAATTATATGTGTGTGTATGTATGTATATGTGTGTGTGTGTGATTGTGTGGAGAGAGAGAGAGAGAGAGAGAGAGAGAGAGAAAAAGAGAGAGAGAGAGTTTATTTTAGGATACATTCTCTGTTCTGAAAAGAGAAGTATTTCTTTTCAGGAGATGGAATTAATATAATCTGTAAAAAACAGGCCTTGAGACTAAACTGACAGTATTTAATCACTTAGGGATAGTCCAGTTATAGAAAACATAGTCACTGTTCAATTAAAAACTGAAAAACACAAATACTTCATACAAAAAGAACATTTGATTTCCACAAGGTTATACATAGCATGATTATGATAGACTCAGTTTTCCATTTGTAAATGCTTTCATTTCTTTATAATAGATGATGTAGATGTAATTATAACTTTATCTAAATACATTTCCATAATTATTGTACCAATTCCTAAATTATTTCTACATTTCTCATATCGCCATACTTGTAAATATATAATGCTTATAGTTTTCCTTTTCTTTTCATGTTTGTTTTAAAACTGTTATGGCAACTCTAACCACCTGTAATTGTTTCTGGTTATGTTTGTCTACAAATCCTCATGCAACATTCTTTCTGTCAGAGTTCATCTGTTTCTAATCAACAACTTCACGGTGATGACTCCAAAATTTGCATAAGTATCTTGCCAAAGAAACAGTTTTAAACATATTTAGCTTAGAATACTGGCTGTCACCTAAAACTCAACATATCCAAAACCAAATTCATCATGTTTCTATACAAATAGTTTCCTTCCCAATTTCCTGGCCTACTTAGGTACCAAAGTAGATTCTCCATGTCCTATCTAGCCTCATGTTCATTCATTAACCTTAATTGATCATTTATTATCTGGTCAGCATTTTGCTAGATGCCCAATATACAATGACAAACAAAACACATGAACCTGGATCTTCTAGAACTTAAAAAAAAAAATAAAGACATTGTTCATATTAGGAATAAATATTATGAAGGAAAAGTAGGGAATACAATGAAAGAGTAACTCACAGCAGAAAGGCCCAAACTCCTTAATATAAAGGACTCCTGAAAATCAGTAAGATGAATGACAATAGAATAGGTAAAATGCGAAATAGTCAGGACACAGGAAATACAAATGTACTTAAACATGTGAGAATATGCTTACCTTCACTCATAATAAGAGAAATAGAAATCAAACTATTATGACATGACACATCTATCAGATTAGCAAAGATTAAAAAAGTCGTTTATAAGACAAAGTGTTGAGGGTGTGAAGGGGTAATTATTCTCATACTAATGGAAATAGGAAACTATAAAACATACTTACGAGGAAAAACTTATCAATATATCTATCAAAAATCTGAAATGCTAATAATAACAAGAGGTGACATTTATGGAGTGGTTAGGTGCTAGACACTGTTCTAAGCGCCATTGTACCAGTCCACTTAATTCTCACAATGTCTCTATGAAAACTACTGCTATTATCCTTATTTTAGAAATAAAGGAACTGAAGGTTTACATAGCTTGCCCAAGGTCAGACAGCTGGCAGGTGGCAGAGCCCTGACCCTTCACCGCCATGCTCAGTGTCCCCATGTACAGTCGAATCCGGCAATTCTTCTAGGCACTTAGCCTGTACATAGGCTTCATGTACAATATTGTTAACTATAAAAACAAAAGTTTGGAGATAACATAAATAGCCACCAGTGCGGAGTGATTAAACGAGGAAGCAATTTATACACCAATTTGGATGGGGTGGTGTGTAGGGTCAAGGAAGGGTCCGTGCAGGCACAGAGGTGGGGAGAGCACTCTGGGACTGGTAGAGGGAAGCGCATCTGCAAAGGCTCGTGGGAAAGAGCTTGGCGCATCTGAAAGATGGAGAGGAGACCAGTTACCTGAGCGTGGTGAATGATACGAGATTTAGCTGGAAAGACAGGTAAATATGTAAACGGTGTGGAAGTTTCTTAGAAAGGGGAGCAGGAGATCTGTGTCTGTTTAAGATGTAGAAAGCTGCAAGAGATCACAGGTCCCATTATACATGGAGAAAAGGCCGCACAATCTAAAATAAAAAAGAGCCTTTTATGTGTCTGTTCCTTAGAGACTTTGTGCCTCGCTTGAGCTGCTCCTCAGGTGAACTCAATTCCAAAGTCTGCCAAGCCCCTCTGAGGAAAGAGAAAGCACCCAAGTTTTTTTTCCCCTCAGAAAAAAAATAAAAAAGCACAGGAAGAAGTTTTGCCACAAAATTTTGTGGGCGAGAAGAAATACTGTGAAAAATGTGAAGTTGTGAACTTGTTTTAAAAGCCTGATTAGGGGGCAGCATGATAGCATTGTATCTCTAGAAACCTCAGAACCAAGGAGAATATGCCCTCCCTAAACAGCTCTGGGCTCAGGGGAGAGAAAGATGAGAGGTGGGAGGGGACAGGAAAGAGCTGCCTCGGGGTTCAGGCTCAGGCAGGGCCCGCCAAGGTTTGACGGTGGAGGAGGAGCACCCAGAGGACACAGCCATGCTCTGGGCCCTGCATGAGTACACGACAGAGGTCAACTGCTGCAGGGGAACAGGCATAGAAGATCCAGGTGCCATGGAGCTGCTCCTGGGGGAGAAGCAGGAGATACTCCCACCCCCTGGACAGGACTCTGCTTTGACATGAGGCCAGACTGTTCCTAGAGCAGGGGCCAGATCATCACTGCCCCAGTCTCTGTCCCAACTCCAGGAAATAATCCTTTGTCTTTTTGTGGCGTGGGAAGAACAGAAAACCTGGCATCTTCACATGACACTGATATTTGGTATAAAGTACCCTGTCTTGGGGGGTGTGTGTGAGGTGGGGATTGAGCAAGGATAGCAAACCAGTTCAAATTCAGAATTCTATACCAATACAAACCACAATTCTTTGACTTCCAGAAAGAGGGAAAAGAAGCCTCCTTGGACCCTGAGTAGGAGGTAGGATTGTTTGCAAATGGCGAGGGGCAGGGAGGCTGAGAAAGTTCTACTCTGAGGCTCAGGTGCACAGGGCCGGCCTAAACCTGAGGCTAAAATGGGAAAACCAGGGAGCTTTTCCCCCGCCTCATGAGCACTAAAACTACTAACCTGGCACTGAGTGAAAAGCAATAGCCTTCTATAGCTGGGGGAGGGCAAGAGCGTGGACATTCAGCAGTTACTGTGATGCAGGTGTGGAGAGGCTGCTGACAGCTGAGGACAGAACAGGAATCCTGAGAAAAGACCTCCAGCACTCTGGGCCTCACCTAAGTACAGGAGAGGGCAGACCACCACTGGAGAAATCTGAAGTCTGTGAACTCAGAGATAACAAAATACAAACCTCGCTCAACTACAGATGAGACTCGATCAATCTCCATGCTGGCAGAAAAGAGACATGCTCATTTCTGGATTTAAATATTATTTACCTCAGCCTCTATAGTTTCCTGTCTTCAGTGAATCACAGTCACTCAAATTATGAGACATAGGAAAGCCAAAGGAAAAGAAATCCACAGCTAAAAGCTAAAACCACCAACACAACCAGATCCAGAGATGGATGAAATATTGAACTTTAAATAACCATCATTTATACTTTAAAAGATCTAGTAGAATCTAGCTACTGAGGTCGTAGTGAGGTTCATCTGCTATGTATTTTACACAGGAGGGTGATTGAGTTTGTCAATGTCTGGAATCTTGTTAAATGCTATGACAGAAGGAGAGAGGGCAAGTGAATTGAAGAAATTTGTCAGAATGATTGGAATAATGAACCATAGACTGTAAGCTAAAAGAGAAGATAAGTAAAAACAGCAATAGAGCCTGAAGAAAAGAGAAAATGGAGAGGGGGAGTGATAAGAGCTCTTAATGACAAACCATAGTTAATAAAGCTTTACTACAGAATATGACATTCTTCACACAAGTGGAATTTTCACCTGATTTGCAGTCAGAAAATCACACTCTATGTGCAATGTTCTTCATTATAGTTGAATAACGGTAGGAAAGTAATAATTCTTACGGAGTCTTGAATTTCTCATTTATATGTGTGTAACAGTGATGGTAACAACTATCCTGTTAGCTATGGAGTTAACAGAAGACTCCTATTCAATAACACAGGGTGTCCATAAAGTTTGTGTGCAATTTACTATGTTAAACTATTTTTAAATGCACATAAAGTTTATGTCCACCCTGTTTATAACCACACAGTTATATATAAAAGAAGACCAATATTATTAATAGTAATGAAGGCAGTTCCTCCTTCATTGCTTATGGCTCCACAGATATATTTTGGATGCTTATTGTGGGAAAAACTTTTAAATTATCTACAGGGGAAACCTCTATTAAGGCATAGATTCATTTTTTTTTTACAACCTTTTTCTCCATATAGGAAATTATATAGTTTGTTTCACTTCTGATAAGATTGAGCACAGGAATTAACAGAAACTAGTTGGTCGCTCTGATCCTTATCCAGCAGAGTAATGGTAAAGGTATATAATAACTGGGGAGAGGGAAAGCCTTGATTTGTAACATTTGCTAATATCTGTAGTGTAAATTCTCTACCATGATTGATTCACACTACTAATGTGATGTCACTGAGTATGGAATTGGGAAGAAATACATGGTTGTAATACACCATAATATTCCTAGATATAATAGATGTAAATCATCTCAAGAAGAAATGTAATAGTAAAATGTTGGAATAATAAGGAAGTGGTTAGTTTTCAGTATCTATTACATTATCTTTTAATTTAATTCAATTTTCAGTTAAAATATTTTATTAGAACTGTTTTGGAGAGAAGTATGGAGATCCCTCAAAGATCTCAAAGTAGACCTTTTGGCAGTAGATGATCTGATACAATGTGGGGGTAGGGGAATGAGGCAGTGGGGAGAGAGGAGGATGGAGGGAGATGGGGGGTCAGGGTACACATCTCTTGGGGGGTGGGACACAATTATAAGAGGGACTTTACCTAACAAATGTAATCATTGTAACCTAATTCTTTGTACCCTCAATGAATCCCAAACAATAATTAAAAAAAAAAAAAAAGGTTCAGTCCTGCATTTGACAAAAAAAAAAGACCTTCCATTTGATTCTGCAATCCCATTACTAGGTATCTATACAGAAGAACAAAAATCACTTTACCACAAAGACATTTGCACCAGAATGTTTATTGCAGCTCAATTTGTAATTGCTAAGTTGTAGAAGCAACCTAAGTGCACATCAAGCCACGAATGTATCCATAAACTGTGGTATTTGTTTACCATGGAATATTATTCAGCCATTAAAAAAGATGGAGACTTTACATCTTTTACATTTACTTGGATGGAGTTGAAATAAAATAAATTCTTCTTAGTAAAGTATCACAAGAATGGAAAAATAAATATCCAATGTTCTCAAAATTAATATGAAACCAAAATATAAACAATTACATGCTCATATGAACAATAAAAAACAATAAAACAATTATAGTCTAGTACAGGGGTCGAGGGAGGTGGGAGGACAATTGGCAGGAAGAAAGAGAGCGTGAGGTGGGCCCTCACCTAAGTGCACATTGTGAAGGTGTATAACACACCCCCCTGGGTGAAGGGCTCTTTTGTAACTTTACCCTGTAAGTGAGAACAATGTAACTTAAAAATATGTACCCTCATATTAATTAGAAATTAAAAAGAGACATTTTTATTTTTAATAATGTTGATGTTTGACAATCCGCTCACAAAATTCCTCTAAGCCAGTACCAGCTAGCTCCAACATGCCACTGTAGTTACCCATTTTTTAGCTCTATCTCTAAAACAAACAAGCAGTTCCAAAAATCACCAAGATAGAAGCACTCTTCTAACAGATAACTGATATCAACTTTTAAAGGTGTAAAGAATTGTTGCTCTAACTATAAACTATGCATTGAAGGTTTAAATAGAGCTTTCTCTGTGCCTGACGGTTCTAGGTATTTGATGAATATTATTAATTCATTGTACTCTCACAGTGACCATTTGAGATAGGTACTGCTATTTACCTCATTTTATAGCGGAAATCGAGGAATAAAAGCTTATTAGATAACGTACCCTCTGTCCCGCTGCAGTCCTGACTTGAGCACAAGTAATCAGATGCTAGAGCCTGAGCTGTTGACCCTGGTGTTGCTTCCACTTCCCTAACTCCTGTCTGCAATGCTAACGACCAGTATTAAAAGGATCAAGTAATTCTTTTCCTACATTTGAAAAAAAAAAAGGTAAAAAAAAAATATTCCCAACATCTCAATGTGTGCATTCTCCAAAGCCATGTACTTTTAAAAAGAACTGAAATGATTTCTAGGCTGGAACACAAAGCAATCTATTTTAGAGACATTTTATGTTAGATTTACCATTTTACAAGTTAATTTGTAGGTCTGAATTGATGTGCCAATTTTAAAAGAACTACCATCTAATTTTCCTATGAAAAAGTAATTTATTATACTCAGAGATGGTTGTGACCTATAAATAACCAGTATTTCAAATATAAAAAATAATTATTAAGAAAATAATTTAAAAAACCGTATAGATTTTTCTGACTTGTGCTTTAAGTACTCCTCAATATTAGACTTGCATAAGTGCTGTCTTAACAGACATGATTTTGGACCTGTGACTTGATTTTTTACTACCCGATTACAAACATCATCATTGTTTGAGGAGAAAAAGGGAAAATTATATATATAATATACATATTTTTATAAACATACATATTTACATATATAATTTGTGAGAGAGAGAAAGAGAGGGTTCCAAAAAAATATACACATTTTATGAAAGGACAAAACTGTATTAATATTATAATACTCAAGTCACGTTTGGCTTCTGCAGTTACAAGAAATACAACACACAATATACAAGCTAACAAACATTAACAGTATACACTGAGCGTAATTACAATTTTAATGCATTTTTTCCTTGCTTAAAATGTGCACATTTTTGACACCCCTTGTATTTTATATATATACATACACACGCATGACGTAGAAGGTTTTTTATGTTTTGTATGTCTCAAACCCCAAACTTAAAATGTTGATATATTTAGGTATGAGTTATTTCTAGTTAGAAGAGACTTACCCAGAAAGCTAAAAGCTATAGTATGTTAAAGGAACAACATGGTAAAGACACTTGGTTATTTGGTAGGCCAAAGTGCTCTATCTACCTGTCACTATTTTGTTTCAAATAGAGACTTTAGAAATAGTCTTGTATCCAGTTAAAGAGACGTGGAAAAGCTAACATTTGTTTTCTTCTCAACAATGAAAGATGCAGAGAGAAAAAGGAAAGATGCATACAAATATGCATCAAAACTCAAGTGTTTTTAAAGTTCAAGTTCTTTCATTCCTTGTTAAATTATGGGGTCGTTTCCTTGAACTCTGATATTCAGACATGTAAGAAGCCAGCTTAAATGTTCTTTCTTACACCGCTCTTATCCCATGACCTACAGGATGATAGTGCAGGATTTCACCAGCAGTTGTCTCTGGGCATTTATACAACGCTGGGGGAGTGATCTGGGCTCAGGTACTTTGATTCACTTTGCTTAAAGCAGTAGGATACAATGGATTTCCTTCTGTGCACTAATAAAATTCACCCTCAAACATGCTGAAGCTTTCCTCAGGAGGGTGTGAGATGTCATTGTGCATAATCAGCCCATGGAGGGAGCTGAAGAGGAAGACAAGAAGATCTTTTCAAACTCTATCCTGCTAATGTCTTTGCTGATGATTATTCATCTAATAAATTCAATTAATGTAAAAAGTGATTATAGATAACAAACACATCTATTTTTTCCTTCCCCAAACTTCCTATTTCTAAATGTCTCCTTACCCCATAGGTAAATTCTCCCCTAAATTTTGAAGTTCAATATAATTGTTTTGGATGAAGTAATTGAAAACAAACAAACAAACTTTCTTTTTGCAAATCTAAGTGAAAATTTGAGCCCAATTTTGTTTTATAACAAAGCACTTTTTTTGGATTACTCTTCGTCAAGTATTAAATTTGTTACCATAAGAGAGCGTTTGCTGGTTATTCTTATAGTAAATTTTATATAAATTCAGTGTGTACGTCATTAAAAAAAACCCAAACCTTTCAATATAGCCAACCTATTCTCTTGGAGATGATTTTGCTTCTTACCTCCTTGAGAAAACAAGCAGCAAGATGAGAATTTCCAGATTCGCACCACAACACCCACCAATACTTCACATGCTCTGCTTGTCCATTCCCACAACACCCACCAAGTCACATACTCTGCTTGTCGATTCCCACAACACCCACTGACACTTTACATACTCTGCTTGTCTCTAGCAATCCTCTCGTTTTATTACAACTTCAGCCCAACAATTATCCCCTCTCTATTCTAGCTCATTGCCATCAGCCTAAAAATGAACTGTAGTGTCTTCTATCCAGAAAACAACAACAACAAAACAAAAGCAAAACTTCTCTCTTGATCTCAATTGTTTTTTTGATGTGACAGATTGTGAGCCTGATTTCTTTTCCTTTTTTTATTTTTTTTGTTTTTTAAAATTATAACTGTATATATTGATGCATTTATGGGTTCCGTGTACTGATTTTATATTCAATGTGAAATGCTTACATTGAAAAGATTAACACATCCATCACAATTATACTCTTTTCTTAACAGTTTTGAAACGTATCATTGCATCATGCACATCAGGTGAGGTCCCCCGAAATACCCTCTCTCCTCCTGCCTGCCCCCCGCCCCTCAAATTTCCTTGCAGCTACTACTCCCCTTTTCTCTGTTCCACTTTACCAAAAAACCCTTGGATAGGTTTGTCTACATTCAATTCCTCTCTTCCCATTTTCATTAAATCAAAGCTGTGTTCATTAATGTAATTATGAGGTACAATGTGCTGGTTTTATATACAATTTGAAATACTTCCATCAAACTGATTAACATAGTCTTCACCGCATTTTCTTAGTTATTATGTTAAGACATTTATATTCTACACTTAGCAGATTTCACTTGTACCCTTGTAAAATGCACCGTAGGCGTGGTCACCCATTTTCTTTTAAACAGACTCAAGTCAAGCTGCCATCCATCCCATGGTACTAAAACTGCTCTTGTCACTTTACACCAAGGGCCAATTCTCCATTCTCAGCTTCCTTCACCTACGACTGCGGTTGATCACTGCCTCCTCCTTGGAACATTTGTCAATGACTGCAGATACAGAGCTTTCTCTCAGTTCTCCTTCATCACTAGCTGTTTCTTCTCTAACTCATTTGCTAGTTGCTTCTCCCATCCCCAATCTCTGAAAGTTGGACTATTTCAAGCCTTGGTACTCTAACTCCTTTTTGTCCTTTTTCTTTTCTTTCTCTTCTTTTTCTACTTACAGTTGTTCATTAGGTGACCTCATCCAATCTTTTGGTTTAAACACTATGGATACTCTGATGACTTGGAATTCCATATGGTCAGCTTGGACCTCTCTGCTGATCTCCCAACTGGACATTCAGCTGCATTCTCTCCCTTACACACTGTCTACAGTCATCTCCCTTTTAAACGGAAAGTGTCCATTACGGAGCTCCTGACTGTGCCTCAAACCTCTCCTCTCGTAGTTTTTCCCTGCAGGGGAATGGAGCTCCATCCTTCTAGATGCTCAGGCCTAGAACACATTCCTGATCCTTCTCATTCTTTCATGCCCCATGTCCAGCACATCACCATCTCTCAGTGGCTGTGTTTTCAAGTTAGATGCAGAATTTGACCACTTCCCACCACTTCCACCTTTATTAAATTGGTATATCCTTTAACTGGATTATTCTGATAGCACTCTAACTGGTGTCCCTGCTATAGCCAGAGCAATTTAAAAAAAAAAAAAAATGAGTCCTTCTACATGACCCGCCTCCACCAGTCCCAGCTTTTCTGACTCCGTTTCTTAACTCTCCTTTTTGTTCACTGTGCTGAAGCCACACTGGCCTCCTTATTGTTCCTTGAACATTATAAGTATTCTCTGGCTTTAAAGCCTTTGCACTTGCTGGTCTTTCTGGCTGGACAGCTGTTTCCTCTGATAGCCAAGGCTCCTTCTGTCACTTTCTTCAGGTCTCTGCTCTGAGATCATTCAGTTAGTGCTGCCTTCCCTGGTCGCTCAGTATAGAACGGCCACCTCCTCTCCAACCTCTGGCACTCATTATTCACCTCTGTTTGCTTTCTTTCCCCTCTCTTCCCTCAGTAGGATGTCATTTCATACCTGTTAGAATGGCTATTATCAAGAAGTTGAAAGATAAGCATTGGTGAGGATGTGGAGAAAAGGGAACCCTTGTATGTTGTTGGTTAAGAATGTAAATTAGTACAGCCATTTTGGAAAACAGTATGGAGGTTTCTAAAAAAACTAAAAACAGAACCACCATATGACCTATTAATTCACTTCTGGACATATGTCCAAGGGAATTCAGAATAGCATGCAAAGCAATGCTCGGACACTCTCATGTTCTTTGCAACTTACAATGGCCAGGACATGGCCCATTGATAGATAAATGGAGGAAGAAAACATGTTACATATGCACCAGGGAATCTAGTCAGCCTTAAAGAAGAAGAAAATTCTGTCATTTGCAACAGCATTGATGAACCTAGAAGAGATTACGCTAAGTGGAATAAGCCAGGGGCAGCATTTGTATGTGAAATCTAAAAAAGTTGAATTCATAGAAGAAGGCAGTAGAGTGGTGGTGACTGGAGTGTGGTGGGGGCAGATAGATAGGGAAGGGGAAGGTTGGGTCAAGGGCACAAAGTTTTAGTTAGACTGAAGAATGAAGTTCCGTTGATCTTTTCCACAGCATGGTAAAGACAGTTAATAATAATCTGTTGTGTATTTTCAAAGTGTTAAAAGAGTGGATTTTAAATGTTCTCATCACAAGAAATGATAAGTGTGTGAGGTGATGACATGTTAATTAGCCTGATTTGATCACTGCAAAATGTCTACATGTATCAGAACATCTCATGGTACCCCATAAATATATATATTAAGTATTTGTTAATTTAAAAAGGAGAAAGGTAAGCTTTCAAGAAAATATACTTTTTTTTTTTGAGACAGAGTCTCACTGTGTCGCCCTTTGTAGAGTGCCATGGTGTCACAGCTCACAGCAACCTCAAACTCTTGGGCTTAAGTGATTCTCTTGCTCTGCCTCCCAAGTAGCTGGGACTACAGGTACCCACCACAATGCTTGCCTATTTTTATGTTGCTATTCCTTAAAGCTGGCCCAGGCTGGGTTCAAACTCTCTGGCCTCGGTGTATGTGGCCAACACGGTAACCACTGTGCTATGGGTGCCGAGCCAAAAACATGCTTACTTTTCATACTTTCATTAGTTTTCTACTCTTGTATAACATATTATTATTGCAAACTTAGCAACTTCAGACAACATTCATTAGCTCAAAGTTCTACAGGGTGAAAATATGGCATGGCATGACGGGGTTCTTTGCTGAAATCAAGGTGTCAGCTGGGGTGAATTTTCATCTGGAGGCTCTGGGGAAGCAAATTCCATTTTTGTTTTCAGCAGAATTTCATTTGCAATTGGAGGACTGAGATTCTTGTTTTCTAACTGGGTATTGACTTGGGGTCGCTCTCAGCTCCTAGAAGAGATGGCATTCCTTGTCACGTGACTCCCTCTGCTTTCAGGACAGCAATGGCACACAGAATCCTTCTCATACTTCCAACCTAGCCTCCCTGTCTCTGATGTTTAGACTCAGATTCAAAGGGCTTTCATGTTGTTCAAGGCTAAGATAATCCCCCTATTTTAAGGTGAACTAATTATGTATGCAAAGTCATTTCGCAGCCATACCTAGATTAGTATTTGGTTGAATAACTGGTAGAAGATGTGTAAAGTTCAGGAATGAAGAATCTGCAGGGCCACCTTAATGTTCTGCCTACTATAATGCTCATGTTATTTATTTCATATAATGTCTAATCAGAGGTAGACACTTTTATTTTGTTCTAAAGATGGGAAATATCATTAAGCAAAAATATATCAAAGACCACATATAAGTAGAAAGAACTCCATAACTAATTTTAAGGTTTATATAAAGAAAAAGGTATAAGCTATCAAAGTAATCTATAAAAATCATGGGATTATAAACATTTTCCCTTGATAAATCCAAAACATTAAAAAACAATTTTCCGTTTCATCCTATGGTCAGTTAATAAGGGAAAGAAAGTGATGAAATAAAAAGGGAAGAAAGAAAAGAAGGAAGCTAGCAAAGGGGCTAGAGGTAAAACAAAAGAGTACAGATTAAAAAAATGCTGACTGCTGTTATAAATTGACTAGCTATGTGCACAGTTACAGTCTATATAAAAAAAAAAGGAAGAGAGAGAATACATAAAAGAGATTATGGGAGGCTAAAGTCAGGCCTAGTAAATTTAGGCCTGACTAAATTTGGAGATGGTGGACTCAATTCTCCAGATCCTACCTCTCAATCTGATGTGAAATATCATCCAAACTATCCCTGGTACAGCTGATTAAAATCTCCCTCACACTTGTCTAGTATGGTAACTTCCCAACATTCTCAGCGGTGCCTCTGTCTGGCTCCTAACCTGCCAAGACTCTCTTGATCTGCGAGAAACTTTATTCAAAAACTTTTGAAACCCGGCGGTGCCTGTGGCTCAGTTAGTAGGGCGCCGGCACCATATGCCAGAGGTGGTGGGTTCAAACCCAGCCCCTGCCAAAAACTGCAAAAAACAAAAAAGACTTTTGCTACTAACATTTGTTGAGTGCCTACTATCCAAGGTCTGATGGAATGGTACCCAGATTCAGAACAGTGCCTCACACACAGTGGACACTCAAGAAAGAAATGTGACTGACTGCAGAAATGTGCCTCCTATGAAGACTGATAGTTCAGTGAATCTCGCACATACTTGAAATTTTATTGTGGCTAAAAGTTCTTTGTGTTCACCAGGGAAATGTTCTCACAAATATTTGCACAACTGTTATGTGTGGATTTTGACAACGGGGTAGTGGAGGACCGAGAAACCCACACTTTTAGAAACACTATTACAGACCAGATGAAATGAAGTCAAGATCACTGAGGTTTCCCACTCTGTATATAAATAATGCAACTTTAAATACCTCTACTCCATAATCATGTAGCATTTTGCTATTAGCATCCCTTTCTTTTAAATTAAAAAAAAACCAAACAGGTATATATGGAAACTAGCTAATGAATACACATTTCTTTCAGGTAAAATTCGAAAAAAACATAAAAACAAAAATTTCCTTTAGCATTTGCCTTTAACAAGATTTGTTTACAGTTTTATTAAATTTAGTTTTTAAAGAATTTTAAAAACAGTGATTAAAAACAACTTCCTAGAAGAGGTAATTTTTTCAAATCAGAGCTCCAATGAAGTCTGATAAACTCAATATTGTTTATATTAAAGAGTTACAAATTCAAATAAAAGTAATTCAAACTTTGCTTTTTTTCTTCTGCAGAAAAAAAAAATCAGTTCTGACTGTATAGTTTCCGATCACTTTTTTTTTTTTGGTAGAGACAGAGTCACTTTATCGCCCTGGGTAGAGTGACTTGGCGTCACACAGCTCACAGCAACCTCCAACTCCTGGACTTAGGTGATTCTTCTGCCTCAACCTCCCAAGTAGCTGGGACTACAGGCGTCCACCACAACACCCGACTATTTTTCTGTTTTGCAGTTTAGCCAGGGCTGGGTTTGAACCTGCCACCCTCGGTATATGGGGCCAGCGCCCTATTCGCTGAGCCACAGGTGCTGCCCATAGTTTCCTATTACTTAGAAAAAAAAAATCCATACTATGGCATTCAAGATCATCCAAAGCATATATTCTCAGAAAAATATGTCCTTGAATATTCACAGTAGTTTTATTCATACTTGTCTCCAAATGAAAACAACTTAAATGTCTATCCATTGGTGACTGGATAAATAAAGTGAGACATGACAACACATTAGAATACTACCTGGCAATACTGATATTACAGACATACAGCATGAATCACAGAAGTGCTATACTGAGTGGAAAGAGAGGGATATGTAATAGTCTGTTATACGGAATATTAGAAAAGGCAAAACAAGTGGTAAAGGGACCGATTACAGAGGAGATGGTTGTGAGGTGATGGAAATGTTCTAGAACATGACTATGGCAGTGTATACATTTGTCAAACTCACTGAATCGTACATTTACATTTTGTTGTGTATAAATTATATCTCGGCTTTAAAAAGCAGGAGGAAATCTCTTGAAGCAGCAGTGTGAGCAATTCCATTAAGAAAAATTAACTCCATTAAAAAAGCAGCCTCATGAGCAAGCAATCCCATTAAAAAAGGACTATTATCTTCCTTTCATCTTTGCGTTCTGTCTGTCTCACTATGGTCTATCCACTGAGCTATTTCTTGGAATATACTATACACTTCTTCTGTGCTTTTTCAGATACTGTTCCTTCTACCTGAAATGCTTGTCACTATGGAATAGAGTCACTCAATAACTACATTCGAATTATTTCAAAGATAAGAGTCATGGTACCAGAATCTCCTTGTCTGGCTGTCAGCAGATCTCTGATTTAAAAATTTCTTCAGTTGAGGAGTCTATCCAGAACTTTTTCTTTTGATGTAAAATTTGCCTGATGAAATGTACAAATTTTAAGTGTACACTCACTTAATTTTCACAGAGGCCCATACCTGTCTAAGCCCACCCCCTATCAAGATATAGAACCATCACACCAGATAGATCCCTTTCCTAAAGATGCCTATTCCCATCCCTTCAGAGGTAGCCACTGTTCTGATTTACAAAAAGATACTATAGTTTTTACTTTTAGAATTTCCATATACTTTGTAAAAATTATTTCCACTTCCTTGATTAGATATCCTCTCATTCCATTCATTATGAGCATGTTTTCCTTTACCTCACTGCACATAGTTATAACAAGCACTTTAAAGTTCTTATTCCAACATCTGGGTTTTTTGGGGTTGTCCTTTGTTGATTGTCTTTTCTTTGGGGGAATGAATTACATGTTCCTGTTTCTTTTCAAATTGAATCGTTTTGGATCGTATTCTAGGAATTATGACCGGTTATAGTGTAGACACTCCAGATACTGTTACACTAACCTTTTTGTTTTAGCATGAAATTTAGTTGGCTGGACTCAAGCTATAAGCTCTATATCTTAGGCAGCAGTGTAAGTCTTAGTTCAGTTCTTTTTTCCCTACCTTGGTTTGATTGCTTGCTATGTGTTCTGTACTTATACAGTTTAGGGTCAGCCAGAGACTTGAACAGAATTTATAGACAGAGTTTGAGGGTCTCTGTCTCTGGCTCTCTCCTTTCTAGATGTCCTCCCTCACTTTCCAGCAGGAGTGATTACCTCAAACTCCATCTTCCAGTTCTGTAGGCCAGAAAGACTGCAAGTTACCACAGTATAACTACCCCTTGGATCCTGCTAGGGTTTGGAGTAGGGTGGAGTGAAGTGTGAGGGTGCAAAATTTAAGAAGGCACTCACCCTTAGGCTTATGCAAGTGCTGGGTTAAGACCTGAGACTGAGTGCCTGGAGGTTGTCAGACAATAACTTCAAGGTCTCAGGTTCTTTCCATCTTTCTACTCTAGTATCCTTTGAGTGGGTGTTTCATCCTTACACTTTTCATCTTCTGGCTGCAAGAACGCCCCCAAAGGATAGAGGCAACACATCCACATTTTTAAAGGCAGGAAGAAAGGCGCAAAGGAAAAAGAGGAGGTCCCAGCTCCATTTGCTCTTATCCGTTAATTAAAGCTTTCCTCAGAAGTTTCTAAGCAGATTTTCCTTCGTACCTCATTGGTCAGAACTGGGGTGTGTGGCCAGTCCTGGAGGGAGGCCATTCCTAAGAAAGAAGCTGCCTGAGTTTATTGCTTCAGTGTAACAGACTGGGTAGGGCAAATCACCAAGTCTGCTTTAGATGACAAGAAAACAGACAATGCACGAGTAGATTAAGGTATCAAGGTATTGTGTTTGTCAAAATGAGTATGCCTAAGACTTTGGGGATCTTTGGGTATCAGTGCAAATGGGTATGTAGCTAATAATTCGTGCTGAGATATTATCTCAAGATTGTGGCTGCTTGTAATGACATAAATAATAAGACATTCTTTTCAATCCTGCATCTCATATCTCTGTTTATGCTTTTAAATTATTACAGTTTTTCTTTACCTCCCATTGACCCAGGACTTTTAGTTTCAGCATTGCCATTCAAGATTTATCAGAGCCCTTCTGAAATGTTTCATTCTCTGTAAGAGATTTCCTGATTTTAAAATAATTTCTGTAATTATTTTTCTGAGCTATTAGTACTCTGTACCACTCACAAAATACTTAACATCTTAAACTTTGCATTATGAGAATTTGTACAAGTATTTATGACTCTCTTCCCATAAACTGTTAATGCCTTGAGGAATTCTATTTTCACTCAGTATATCTATTTGTCTTTTGTGATTTCTCTAGGCTCAGTTTATAATAATGGGAACTCAGAACTTCACATTTTTGTATACGTCTAATTGTGCAAGATTCTTGCTCATAATTGAACCAAAGTTTGTCTTCCTATTGTTTCTGTCTGATGACCTGAGACTTAATTTCTGATGCTAGATACAATAATTTTATGTCTGGAAGCAGTGTACATGTCTCTGGCCGCAAGCTGCTAAGCAACACACTAGTTAACAGAAGGGCATGTAACTGTTCACAGCAGTCCCCAAGTTACACACATCTGATTTACATACAACTGGTGCTTACCGATGGAGGTTATACTAAGTCCCTGAGTTAACAAACATCTGACTGACATATGAATTGCACTAACAGAGGCTACTACAGGTAATAGGTAAATGTATCTGTTCCAACTTATATACAAATTCTACTTAACAAAGTTACAGAACCTAGCTCATAGCTCATGTGTAACCTGTATAGTTAAGGACCGTGAACTGCCTGTATAGTTAAGGACCATGAACACTGCATTTGATGTTAAATCAAAGACCATGAACACAGACATTCGTGTGAGCATGCAAAGTCCTGTATTTGAAATCTGATAATCAAATCTACTTTAAGAATCTAATTTATAAATCCTTGGAATCTTAAACTTCATTTCTTTTTTTCTTCTTCTTTTACTTATTTATATTTTGAGACAGAGTCTCACTTTGTCACTCTGGGCAGAGTGCGTGGTGTCACAGTTCACAGCAACCTCAAACTCTTGCCTCAACCCCCTGAGTAGCTGGGACTATAGGCATTACAATGCCCAGCTACTGTTTTTGGAAATGGGGTTTTGCCTTGCTCAGGCTGGTCTTGAACACCTCAGCTCAAGTAATCCATCCACCTCAGCTTCCCAGACTACTAGCATAACAAGTGTGAGCCACTGAGCCTGGCCTCCCACTCTTCTATTCTTCCCTACTTTACTACCCACCCATTTTGTAGTGGTTGATACAGGATCATTCGCCATCCCACGCTGCTCATTGACAATTTGACTATTAAATATAGAATTTTAATCAAAAAATATTATTCATGATTATTCATACAAAATCAAGTACTTATAGCTAAATTAATACAAGAACTGATATTTAAAAGGTAGCAGTATTAAAAATTACTCTTTCTCATGTCTCCCAAGTATCATGTGTAAGGTATAAAATTAATAATAGAGAGGATTTTGAGAATAAGAGGTGGATCCCTTTAATTTATAGGATTTCCTATTTGAGAAGTATGCTTTAGTAACCTTGACTGTAATTATATGTTAACAATGAAAGTGAGACTATAATGTTAATTTTATTTGATGAGTACTCAAAAATACAGTATTTTAAAAGTTTTCAGGATGACTAAAGCAAACAAATGCAAAGGCTATGCATAGAAACACAGCATCTCTATGCTTAGAAAATTCAAAATATCCAAGACTCATTTTCCTTGTCTGAAGTATTTAAATATTCTAACTACAAAAGAAAAGAAATAAACTAATATTGTAAGATTCCATTTATTCAATGATTATTAATACATTTTAGTAAAGAATATAGACTGAGTTAAAATTTATACTGGATAGAATAAAGGATTAACCATCAAAGTATTATAAACTCATGAAGATATTTTTATTTTACATATTTATGTATTTTATTTTAAATAAAGTATATAAATGTATATTCATTTATCAATCTTCATTAGGCCCAAGTCTTTTTTTTGTTGATTGGATCTCTGATAAGAGTTCTGATTTGTTTTTCTTATTCTAGGGTTTTTGTATTACTCAGAAACCACACTAAAAAATACATCCTCCATCATTTCTAGTTGTGGTTTCTTTAAAGTGGATTGAGAATTAAGAACAGTTATGAAATAATCCAAAACCAGAAAACCCTTCTGGACTTTTATAATTTCTCCCCAATCTTGCCCAGATGACTCCATCATATCTAGTCAACAGCATTATTACCTCACCATTATCAGAACTCTCTAATGCATTCAACTTAATTTTTAGGAAAACAACTTGTCTTTCTATATTCATATTTCATCAATTTAGAAATTATATAACTAATTATAATAATAAGCATAACTGGCATTACAATTTTTAAAAAAACATATATTTTAACTGGTAGCAGGTGAAGTTCATGGCAGTTCTGGGGGGAGCCTCTTAGACAGAATCAGAATCACCTACAGGCATGTCAGTAGGCTTTATAGAGAGAATGGATAAGGTGCTTATCTGGCAAATGGGTTAAAAATAGAGATGAGTTAAGACAGCTTCCACTTTTTGGAGAAAAATGTTCTAAAAATATGATATTAAAGATTATGGAGTCTTATTTACTTAGAAAATTAAGAAAAAACCTTACTGTCAGGACAATTACTTAACTACCGAAAAGCATAGATTTTAAAATCAGTTTGCCAAATTTTCCTTCTATTTCTGACCACTCCTTCGTAGTCTAGTTTCTTCTTTCTCTATAGACATCTAAATGTGCCTAGCGTTGTCTACGATCTTCTTCTTTTCCTTACTTATACTTTCATCCTAGGTGAACTCACCATTTTCCTATCTCTAAAAATCATATATTTGCTGAGGACTTTTATCTTTATTTCTCCAGCCCAGCCCTTTCTTCTGTCTCCTGGTATAAGCAACTCCCCACTAACATCTGCACTTACATGTTTCACAGACAACTTATACTTCGTTTTTCTAAAATGAAACTGGAATTTGTTTCTTCAAAGCCAACCCTCTCTGCAGTCTTCCCATATCATGGAGTGGGTCTACTCTGACCTCCTCCTGTTTCTTGGAGTAGGCAGCCCTTTCCTGCTGTCTGGAAGGCACTCTCTCCTTCACTCGATAGGTGGCTGGCAACTACTCATCTTCCAAGTCTCAAATCTCACTATAGCCATGTACTTTCTCAGTTCGCAATTACATATTTCATGTTTTTTGTTTGTTTATTGATTGTTTTTCCCAAACCATAAACTCGAGGAGGATAAGAATCATGTCTATTTCATCCATCCCTACATACCATGAACCTAGCAAAATGCCTGGCACATTGTAGGCCCTCAAAAATGTTTGTTGAATAAATAAATAGCACTTTATTTTCATTTTAAGAATATTCACTACAATTTTTAGTTATATAATTTTACTTTAAAAAATGTCCAAGTATTCCCTGCAACATGTATATTCCTGGAAGAGTATGTCTAATTTATTCTCCACTCAGCACTAAGTGTCTGACACACAGGTATTCAATCAGTGCTGAAGGAAGAAAGGGAGGGAAGGAAGGAGTAGAAGCGATGGTGTGATTGAAGTAGAGAACAGATCGGAAAGGAGAACATAGAGCAATACAATATTTGCTCTGTATTTCCAAAGGTGAACATGTTCCATGGCAATGTTTTGAGTGCATTTATCAAGTCTTTGGGATATGGCAATACCTCCTTTGAACATTAAAAATATACATATTTTTTATATATTTATGTTTTATAAATTATAGGCATTATATATGTTTTTATGTATGTGTATGTTACATTCTAACCCTATGCCAACAATTCAAATGCAAGATAAAAACATTCAATCAGTCATTTTGTTTTCCCCACATGATGTAAATGTCTGTACCTTTAGAAACAACTAGTTCCTTCAGTGTTTCACTTGAAAGTCAGATATTTGAAGTTATTTTAGATACAGGTGAAACTATCATTTTATGTTTTTAGTATTAATGTAGGCAATGTGGATAGACCCATGTTTCTTTAAAATAGATAATGCTGAAATGAATGCTGTGCTATTTTATCAAAGTTAGAGAGTGACAAGAAGCCTTTAGTGTTTAGTGTTTTATGTTGAGTGAAATGACTCTGAATTGATCCAGTTTCTTAACAGTAGCGTTATCATCAAGTCAAGCATCATGACTGATAAGGACTTTTGGTCATCATCCACATCTGAGTGGGCTACAGAGAAAATTTCACGAGTCTTTTTCTATTAAGGGCTGAGCCAACTGGAAAAGCTGAAATCTGTCATATCATTTGATATATCAGAAAATTGGACAGTTGTTTACTTTCTAGAGTGTAAATGCCCATTTAAAAAAAATGAGATTATATATTAACAGCAGATTGTAACAGTATGAAAGGTCGTTGAAGAGACAATAGATCCAAACATTCTGTTTACTGGCTTGGCGCGTAGTTCAGTGGCTAGGGCGCCAGTCACATATACTGGGGCTGGTGGGTTTGAACTCAGCCCAGGCCTGCCAAACAATAATAACAACTAAAACAAAAAAATAGCTGGGCATTGTGGTGGACAACTGTAGTCCCAGCTACTTGGGAGGGTGAAGCACGAGAATCGCTTAAGCCCAAGAGTTTGAGGTTGCTGTGAGCTGTGATGCAGCACTCTACCCAGGGAGACATAGTGAGACTCTGTTTCAAAAAAAAAAAAAACTATATATCTATATATCTACATATCTGTTTACTAGAATATCAAATTAAAGAGTCAGAATTTCTGCCTACTAAGAATTCCAAGATTACATCAGAAACAGAAATAAATTTATGTACACACAAAAGTACATTCTATTAAAAAAAACTTAAGAGTGAATCTTTAAATATTTACTTCCTAAGAAATTTCCTTCTAGAAACATTCTTAATTATATTCAGCTTATTAACTCATCTGTAATAGAATAGCATGATGCGTTTATTTTTCATTAATAAGCGGTTTGATTAAAAACTTTACACAGATAGTGCTGACTACTATTTTATTATTTGTGGTAGGTGTGCAGAGAGGGAATACATTGGTTTTCTGCAGGAAATACTATAGAGATTTGAAATCTAGGTCACATAACAGAATTGCTACAAGAGAAGAGGAAAAAGGCCTACAGTTTTTTGTCTTTCACTAAGAAAATCATATTTAAACCAAACACAAAAATTATCTGTTTTGTAATTATATTTGGTCAACAAGCACATGAAATTAGTTACAATCATAGTTATCCTTTGCTGACCTCTTCACAGTCTTCATGTGTTACCATTATACACAGGGAGATTTATATTCAGTGTGCATTACGGGTAACCACTAGATAGAGCCAGATAATAAAATTTGTGCTTCTGTGAAATCTTTAATTTGGAGATCTCAAAACTATTTTAAATACCAATTAAATTTCTGGAGCCTCATTACGCAGTGGAATTCAGATGGGGAAACCTGGTATGTCACATGGCAACTCAGTAACTAAACAGAAAGAGATGCCTGGTATATTCCCATAGATTCGCTGCTTGGCTTCATGGTTTTCTGAACGTGATATTATGGTAATCACGTATCTGTGGCTGTGATTTAGTCGCTAATGATCTTTGGAAACAGCACAAACACTAACAACATATTTCAGCAATACGATATTTGCTCTATATTCCCAAATGTAAACATGCTCCAAAGCAATGTTTTCAGTGCATTTATCAGGTCTTTGGGATATGGCAATACCTTCTGTGAGCATTAAAAAATATATGTTTTTATGTATGCGTATGTTTCATTAAGCTTTTTAGTTCTTGAGACATAAGTAGCTCTGAGATTTCAGTTGAAATATAAACAATCAAACAAGGCATATTCTTAGGAGTTTGTCTTTACACCTAATAACAGTTTGTCTTTACACCTAAAACCATATTAAAACCTTTGTCAACTATTTGGAAAAGAATTGAAGGAAAATCTTACTGTTTCTGTCATTTCTCACTATGGTTAAACCTAGCACATAAATTATATCTGATTAGTCAAATTTATTCATCTTTGAATACTGAATTGTAATTTTAAAAAATCATTTCTAGATGCTGGAAGATGATATCTTTATATCATAACAAATGTTCCTATTATTCAGATCTGCTTTCCTTTGCAATTGCCTTAAACTTTTAAGTTTCAGATTCACTACTGGGAATGAGGAATTATTTTACACTGTGATTGGGCTAGAGATTAAAATATGCTAGTAAACAGCATGTAACACAATAACTGTTATTGCATTTCATTAAAGAGAAAACAAACAAACAATTGTTTCTTCTGAAGAACAAAAGAGAGGGTGTATTTTAAACTCTGAAAACACATGAACAGTAGTACATAGTCAGTCACTCTTTCTTTTTTTTTTTTGTAACAGGGTCTTGCTCTGTCATCCCAGCTAGAGTACAGTGGCATCATCATAGTTCACTGCAACCACCAACTCCTGGGCTCAAGAACCTCCTGCCTCAATCTCCACAGTAACTGGGAATACAAGCCATGTGTCATCACGCCTAGCAAATTTTTCTATTTTTTTGTAGAGAAGAGACCTTGCTCTTGCTCAAGCTGGTCTCAAACTCCTGACCTTAGGCAAGCCTTTCACCTTGGCCTCCTAAAATGCTAGGATTACAGGTGGGAGCTACTGTACCTGGACAAAGCCTTCTTTTTTAATAGGGAGTTTGTAAGTTCCCACTCAACAGGTATAATGCACAAGTATATATATATAGCACACTCCCTGGGTGAAGGGCACAACCACAACTCTGATTGCATCTGATAAATGTAAACAATGTAACCTGATCATATGTACCTTCACATTAGTGTGAAATAAAAAAAATAAAAGAAAGGCCACAAATACTTAGTTTTTTTTGTGAAAGAGTATTACTTTATCACCTTGGGCAGAGTGCCATGGCGTCATCATAGTCCACAGCAACCTCAAACTTCTGTACTTGAGCAACCTTCTTGCTTCAGTCTCCCGAGTTGCTGGGACTATAGGTGTATGCCACCACACCTTGTTAGTTTTCTAATTTTGGTAGAGACAGGGGTCTCACTCTTGCTCAGCCTGGCCTCAAGCTCCTGATCCTAAGCAATCTACCCACTTCGGCCTTCCAGAGTGCTAGGATTACAGACTGAGCCACTGTGCCTGGACATGCTTACACTCTTAAAAAGCAACTTAGTCACTCTTTAAAAGACAACTTCAACATGAGGTGAGGTAAATGCAAATCTTCATCTGAAGATTTTGACTCTGAACAAATGAAAACATGGGAAAAATTATACAATTGATTGAATTAGGTACACACAAGTTTTTTGTTCTTTAAATCTATAGAAAGTCAGGGGTGTCCAACCTGTGGCCCAGGGACCACATGGTGAGTTTGTGAGGACTTTTTTTGCTTATCTGTGGTGTTGGATATCACAAAAAGTATGCAGAGACCTTGGACCTTTGTTTTGTTAATAAGCTTTGCTTAGCATTTGTGTATTTAATATGTAGCCTAAGACAACTCTTCTTTTAATGTGAGGCAGAAATAAAAGAAAAAAGGTTGGATGCCCTTTCAATATATAGATATATTTTTCTTATCTTTGGATTATAAAAAAGAACTAAATGGTTTAAAACTATGCTCAATGTGTTACATTTATATTTTTAAAAAAGAATCAATGTGTTTCCTAAGGAAGTCTTTGGAGTTTGATTTATTGCAAGATACTAAGAAAAACTGCTGTGGTCTGTTTCCTTAAGTTAATGTCACATTTACTTAAGCAATAAAACAAAAACATTTTACTGTTTATAAAAACTCGCCAACTCAAAACATATCAATACACTTTACAGAACCTTAGCAGTACATTATTAATAAAGACCGATCTAACTTTTCATAACAACTTACAGTATTAAGACGGGGAAAAGATATTCAGTAAAAAATAAAATTAACAAAGAACTTGCTCTCAAAGAAAGGATTTTATGGATGCTTCAATTATTTTTTTCTGAGTCCCAAGTCAGAAGAGTAATTGAGAGTGCCAACAAACTTGAAATCAAGTTGGCTCTGGAATATGGGAACTATGATTGTCACCCTCAAAGGGCCCATTGTGTTCAATGGGGAGAACTTACGGCTTATTTTCATTTTTAATCATGAAGTTAAGAGAGAGGTGTTTTATCTTTTATGGCCATGTTTTGTCTTGATGTTATTTGACCAATTATTTTAACCAAAAGGCTAACAAGGCCATTTTTCTTAATATCCTCTCTATTTAAAGGCACTTATAATGAATATTAAGCCTTTTATGAATTAAAAGAAGAAATGATGATTTTCCCTTGGAATCCCTAGCACTTAAATAGTTTACAGTTATCTTAGACTTAGAAACATTTCTGTTACCATAACTTGCATGTAGGGCACAGAGTTGTGATGTGGCACCCTAAGGGACATATTAGTATTAATGGGCCAGCCAGTCATTTGATTATAATTATATGGTTTTTAGGATAATAACTCTGATACAGACAATCAAGTACTTTAATTAGTTTATTATCCTGTTTTCTTTTAGACCCAAATCCAGGCCATATTTGACTTTAATGTGAAGCACAATACAATGCAACTTTAAGGCCATTATAGGCAAATATAATCCTCCACTGGGCTCCTCCATTCCTCATACTAGTTCAGTTCCCAGAAAGAAAGCTTACTCCCAATTAGATTATATTTGTAATTAGTATTTGCAGATCAAGGAAAATGACAAAACTATGGCACATCAAGAGAATGGAAGATGGGGGTAGGCAGAGCAAGATGGCAGACTAGAGATAGCTGCTTTGCAACTGGATGCGGTGAGATTGGAGAGAAAAGACTCCAGGCACCTTTGGCTTATGGATTATAACCAGAAACAAACCTTTGGAGGCACAGAGAGGCAGCAGGAGACTTCAGGACTCCAAGATGAGGATGAAAGCAGCGGGGAAGCGGCAAGCGTTTGCAATCGGTCAGAGGCTAGCCAGCTGTGGTGGCTGTTGCGGCAACAGCTACAGCAGTGGGGAGAGTTTACAGACAGGCAAGGCCTTCCCTAGGCCTCCCCTGAGGGTTTCCTTGCTTTTCTTTTCATCTTTTCTTTTTCTTTTTTAGATTCGGGCACTTGGTTTAGTAACCTTGGGAGACCTTGCACAAGTGAGCAAGAGCTGGGGTCTGAGCTGGTGGGGCAGAACAGACCTTCCATTGTTCTGCTGCAGGCTGCATGCAGCCATTGTGGGAGACCTGCCTTGCAGGTTCGACCCTCAGGTTCCTAGACTGAGCCCGGTTCTGGTTCCTGATAAGTGGGCAGCCACTTCTGGAGAGATCTGAGCAACACATGCTTTCCTAGGAAAGTCACTGCTTAGCCAAGGGTCACAGTTTGGAAAGGGTGTCTATTAAGTAGAGAGGAGAGATTCAGGGGCCCCACCCTGTGGAGTTTAAGAGCAAAGAAGTCAGCAGAGGTTTCCAATCTCCTTTTATACAGCTTATCAGCATTGTGATTACCATCTCAACCGCAGATCATCTGTTGCCCAGGCAATATTCAGCAGTCCATACATACATTTTTTTCTTTTCAACTTTGTTCCAACTTTTCCCCCTAGATTTTTCTTTTTTTCTTTGTTTTTCTCATGTAAATATAATTTTTCATGTTGCCTTCTTTAATAATAAGGGCTTCATTTTTGCTAGTTTTTCTGACCCTGTTATTTGTTCCCCCCTCCAATTTTATCCCTTAAGGTTTTCGTTTGTTTTGGTTTGATTTATAGTATTTGTTTTTTTTTTTCTATTTAGTGGAGGTGGGGTCCTGTGTCTTTTCAGGCTGGCAAAGAGCTGCAGATGTCAAGGGACTCACTCAACCCAGCGCCCCCCCAAAGTTTGTGGGTCAAAGTACCCTCCTGTACACCACTATTACTCCTGTCTCTTTCTGTTCCTCTCTTCCTTTCGTTAATCTTCCATTTTACTCACACCCTTTCTTTTCTCCTTGCTCTGTTTTTTTTTTTTTTAATATCTTTTATCCCTTTTTGCTCTTTGCTCTTCGTCCTTTACCAAATGTACACTTGAACACCCTTGGGTCAGAGGCACGGTAACTTAAAGAGCAAGAGAAAGTGGAAGGAAAAAATAGAGCAAGGAAACAGACAAAAAGAAAACATTCATGAGGAAGAAACAGAAGAAAAATCCTGGTAACATGAATAACTAGAACAGAGCAATCCCCCCAAGGGTTCATGAGGTAGCTAGTGCAGAAGATTCCACCTATAAAGAAATGTTAGAAATGACAAAAAGGGAATTTAAAATATGGATGGTAAAAATAATGAATGAAATTGCTGAGAAAGTGGAAAATAACCAAAAGGAAATCTGAAAACAGAATCAAATAAGAGATGAATGATAGAAGAATATAGAAAGGATATAGTGGAGCTGAAGGAATTGAAACAATCAGGGAACTTAAAAGATGTGGTAGAAAGTATCAATCACAGATTAGACCATGCAGAAGAAAGAATACCAGAGGTAGAGGACAAAGCTCTTGAGCTAACTCAGCCCATTAAAGAGACAGAAAAAAGAGAGAGAAAGCAGAACGTTCACTGAGAGAATTATGGGACTTCATGAAGCATTCTAACACATGAGTTATAGGTATCCCAGAAGGGGAAGAAGAATACCCTAGAGGAACGGAAGTCCCACTAGAGGTTATCATAAACGAAAATTTCCCAAATATCACCAAAGATTATGACACACTCCTTTCAGAGAGATATCAGATCCTAGGTCATCTCAACTCAAATAAAGGTTCTCCAAGACACATTCTCATGAACCTGTCCAAAGTCAAGACAAAAGAAAACATTCTCCAAGCTGCCAGGAGTAAGCACCAATTGACATACAGGGTCAAATCCATCAGGGTGAATGTGAACTTCTCAAATGAAACTTTTTAAGCCGGAAGACAATGGTCATCTACCTTTAATCTACTTAAACAAGACAATTTTTAGTCCAGAATTCTATATCCTGCCAAGCTAAGCTTTGAAAGTGATGGAGAAATCAAATCATTTACTGATATGCAAACATTGCGGAAGTTTGCTACAGCAAGACCAGCTCTACAAGAAATACTTAGACCTATTCTATATACTGACCATCACAATGGACCATAAGCAAAGTAAACACCCAGAAATAAAAGGAAAAAAATCCAAGCTTCGACAATGATGCAAAGATAAAACTAAGCAATGAAGTTTCACAAAATAAGATGAATAGAACTCCACTCCACACAATTATCTCAATAAATGTTAATGGCTTGAATTCTCCACTGAAAAGGCATAAGCTGGCTGATTGGATAATAAAGCACAAGCCATCCATTTTCTGTCTGCAGGAAACACAACTAGCCTTGAAGGACAAAGTAAAACTCAGGATTAAGGGATGGAAGGCAATTTTTTAGGCAAATGGAAATCAGAAGAAAAGAGGGGTTGAAATCTTATTTTCAAATCCAAGTGGATTTAAAGCAACTAAAGTCACCAAACACAAAGATGGACACTTCATATTGGTCAAGGGAACAATAAAACAAGAAGACATTTCAATCCTTAGAAAACCCCAGAGACTCAATCAGAAAACTTCTGGAAGTCATCAGGATAGTAATGTCTCAGGATATAAAATCAGTGTCCAGAAATCAGTAGCTGTTGTACCAATAATAGCCAAAGTGAGAAGCAAAGTAAGGACACAATTCCCTTCACAGTAGCTTCAAAGAAATGAAATGAAGAGGTGAAAGATCTTTTCAAAGAGAATTATAAAATCCTAAGAAAAGCAATTGAAGAAGAAATAAATGGAAGAATATACTATGCTCTTGGCTGGGACGAATCAACATTGTCAAAATGTCTATTTTACCCAAAACAATCTACAGATTCAATGTAATCCCCATTAAAATACAACATCATATTCTGAAGAACTGAAAAAAATAGTACTTTTTGTATGGAACCAGAAAAAAAACCCATATAGCTAAGGCTATTCTTAGTAATAAAAACAAAGTCAGAGGTATCATCTACCAGACGTCAGGCTATATTATAAGTCTACAGTAATCAAAACAGCATGTTATTGGCACAAAAATAGAGACGGAGATAGGGAACAGAATAGAAAACAAAGAGATGAAATCAGTCTCTACTTGCCATGTGATCTTTGATAAACCAAGCAAAAGCATACAAAAGAATCCCTATTCAACAAATAGTGCTAGGAGAAATGGATAAACATCTGTAAAAGACTGAAACTCGACCCCCACCTTTCACCCCTTACAAAAATTGACTCAAGATGGATAAGAGACATAAATCTAAGACATGAAATGATAACAATTTTAGAACAAAGTGTGGGAAAAACTCTTGATGATGTTGGACTGGGGAAAGATTTTATGACAGAGACTTCAGTGGCCATCACAACAACAACGAAAATTAATAAATGGGACCTAATTAAGCTGAAAACCTTCTGCACAACTAAGGACACAACCTTCACAATGGGAAAAGATATTTGCAAGATATCAATTTGACAAAGGGTTCTTAATTAGAACTACAGAGAACTCAAAATTAATCATCAGAAGAAGAGTTAACAATCCCATCTACTTCTGGGCAAGAGATGTGAATGGAACCTTCACTGCCAAAGACAGAAGAATGGCTAAGAGACATCTGAAAAAATGCTCATTGTCATGGATCATCAGAGAAATGTAAATCAAAACCACTCTGAGATATCACTTCATCCAGTGAGAACGACCCACATCGCAAAGTCTCAAAGCTGTGGATAATGGTGTGGATGTGGAGAAAAGGGAACACTTTACACTGCTAGTAGGATTGCAAACTAATACAACCTTTTTGGAAGGAAGTATGAAGAATCCTTAAAGAACTCAAATTAGACATACCATTTGATCCTGCAATCCCATTATTTGGCATCCACCCAGAAGAAAAATAAATCATTTTATAGGGACACTTGCACTAGATTGTTTATCACAGCTCAATTTACAATTGACAAAGTGTGAAAACAACCTAAATGCCCACCAACCTAGGAATGGATTAACAAGCTTAGGTATATGTATACCATGGAATACTATTCAGCCATTAAAAAGATGGAGACTTTACACCTTTTGTATTAACCTGGATGGAGGTGGAACACATTCTTCTTAGTAAAGCATCACAAGAATGGAGAAGCAAGAATCCAATGTACTCAATTCTAATATGAAGGTAGTAGATGATCTAATTCAAGAGGTGGGGTAGGAAAATGAGGGATCGGTGAGAGTGGAGGAGGGAGGGGAATGGGAGGTCACAGTGTATGAGACACTATTTTTTGGAGGTGAGACACTATTATAAGAGGGACTTTACCTAACAACTGCAATAAGTATAATCTAGTTCTTTGTACCCTCCACCAATCCCAAACAATTAAAAAAAAAGAGAGAGAGAGAGAATGGCAATGACAAAAGAGATGAGAAGACTTCCAAATGAATGCCAAACAGAAACAAAACAGGAGAGGAAGACTGGAAAGGTAGAAAGAGGAAGGGGTCAACTCTGTCTTGGATATCGTATATTAGCACAAAGTTATAAAAAGTTAGTTGCTCCTCCATTTTACAGGTAGGAAAACTGAGGTACAGAAAAGTTAAGAAACTCACGAAGATCATGCTGCTTGTAAGAAATTTGAACACAAGCAATCCTGTTCTCGGGCTCATGCTGTTAGCCACTACACACTTCTCCCATTGTACAAACCAAGCCAAAACAACCAATCAACCAAAACCCCCACAAAAATGTCAGCAAGTTTTAAAAAGCAGGAAAAAAGGGCTAAAAGTAATTAGGCCAAAATGCAAACAATGATTGCCTCTCAGTGCTGGTGGATTATGAGCAATTTTTCCTGCTTGTTCATTCTCTTAAGATCTCTTCAAAATAAAAGTTTAACACTTTTTTTTTTAAATATCAGCAAAAAATAAACATAAAATATTGCTGGTCTAACATTTTTCCTTTTATCTTAGCACTTCTCAATTTATAAAAACTATGGATATAGTTAAATGATACTTTTTTGACAGCTATCAGAGCACATTTCACTAGAAAGTCACAGGAATCTGGGCAAGACAGGAATTTCAAATAAAGTAACTTTTACCATATGTTACAGAGTCAGTATAGATTCAGTTGAATTTCCTATACATTTTTCTCTTAATTAATTTATTTTCTATTACTAGTATCTAAAGTGTACAACACGATGTTTTGATATACATATACATGGAGCAATGATGACTGTAAGTAAAGTAACATATCTATCGTCTTTCACGGTTACTTCTGTGCGTGTGTATGTATGGTAAGAGCAGTAAATTTTCAATATACAACACCTTATGCCTTTTTTCTTAATCCTATATTTTTTAAAGTACAGAGTTTATAACCGATATTTATAAAGTGACCAAGAGGGTCAGAAGTAATTAAATGCTTTAGGAATCATAGAAGAGAGATTAAACTGACATTCAAAACAGTGTTCAAATAAAATGTATTTCTGTCCTTAACAATCTATTGAACTTGCTCTCTTTTTTTTAAGTAAAAGAAATTTTTAATTTTTAAAAATTGTTTTGACACAGGGTCTTGCTCCATTGCCTGGGCTAGAGTGCTGTGGTGTCATCATAGCTCACAACAACCTTAAACTCCTAGGCTCAAGTGATCCTCCTCCTTTAGCCTCTTGAGTAGCTGGGACTACAGGCCTGTGCCACCATGACCGGCTAATTTTTTCTATTTTTAATAGAGATAGGGTCTCACCCCTGCTTGGGCTGGTCTCAGACTTGTGGCCTCAAGCAATCCTCCCTCCTACCTTGGCCTCCCAAAATGCTAAGATTTCAGGGGTGAGCCAGTGCATCTGGCCTGAACCTTCTCTTTTTAAGGTCACAAATGCTTACAATCTCAGTCAACCCTCTTCTCACTGCTTGATCTCCTCTTATCAGCATTCAGCAC
>CAUYON010056426.1:0-12335 GCA_963573935.1 Arctocebus calabarensis
GCGGGTTCAAATCCAGCCCAGGCCCGCCAAACAATGATGATGGCTACAACCAAAAAATGGCCGGGTGTTGTGGCAGGCACCTGTAGTCCCAGCTACATGGGAGGCGGAGGCAAGAGACTCGCTTGAGCCCAGGAATTGGAGGATGCTGTGAGCTGTGATGCCACAGCACTCTATCCAGGGTGACAGCTTGAGGCTCTGTCTCAAAAAAAAAAGCTTCCTTAACCTATCCTACGTGACATTGTAGAACACGTCCTGATCCCAGGTACATGACTAGAGAGACCCAGGAGGGCCACTGTGCATGACACCAACAGACCTGGTGTAATGCTCTGGTGATACTTCTTAGCTGTGCAGCCTTTGACAAGTTACTTAGCATCTCTGATCCTCTATTTCCTCATCTGGAAAGAGGAAATAAGAATACTTAGCTTGGTGAGATGCTGGATGAAGAACTAAGAGACGGAATGTAGAAATGCCTGACACCTAACAATTTTTTCTTTCCTACTTCTCTCTACTTTTTGTAAAATGATTACTTCCTTACATCTCAGGAAGAATTGGTAGGGGGCTGTAGTGACTTGAATGTTGCCCTCCACCTCGCCCTGTAGATATGTCTATATCCTAATCCTTGGAACCTGTGAATGTGACCTTATTGCAAGAAGCATCTTTGCCAATGCAGTTAAGTTAAGGATCTTGTGATCCTTGGGATCATCCTCATTTCACCCTGGTGAAACCTAAATCCAATGACAAATGCCTTTAGAAGAGACACACAGAGAAGAAGACAGATACAAAGAGGAAAGGGTTGTGTGAAGATGGAGAACGAGTTTGGCAGGATGCAGCTACAAGCCAAGGAATGCCAGCTGAAGCTGGGATAGAGGTGGAATGAACTCCCCCGAGCCTCCACGGGAGCTGGCCCTGCCACACCTCAGGTTTGGACTCAGGCCTCCTGGATTCTGATAGAATGAATTTCTGTTCTTTCAGGCCACCAAGTTTGTGACAATTTGTTACAGCAGCCCTAGGAAGCTAATACAGGAGTGAACTTTGACAAAACAACAGTCCTTGTCCCCATGGAGTGCTTTCTGACACCCTGGGTGTCACTGTCCACACCCAGGGTATCATTCCCTCCCCACTACAGATAGAGAGTGTGATTCTCTCAATCGGGTAGATAGGGCCCTGAAGATTGAGAGTGGGAAGTCCAGAGGAAAGCCATCTGAGCCAGGGCTCTCCCAGTGTCCCCTCCTTTTCTCCCCTGGGTGGGGATCTCCCTTTGAAAGGGCCAACAAGAGACAGAGGTCCAATTCCTGGTGAATCATGTGCTACCTGCATCTTGGCAGAATGTAGTTGAGCTGGTGGCTGTTTGCCAAGGTTATCTGGGGATGCTGGCTGCCAGCATGGAGGGTCCTCAGGGGCCAGTGCGGTGTTGCAGTTCCCTTGACATGGTGGTGGAAAGGGGGAGCCATTGGCCTGTGGGAACAGTCTGGTCCTCCCACAGTTCATTGCTATGACCGCACAGAACAAGACTCTGGCACCCTTTTCAGGATATTCCGCTCACCACACCAGTCTGTGCCCAGATCCACACTGTTTCCACCATATCACCTGCTTCCCCAGAGAATGCAGCATTCTTAGCCTGACTCTACCACTTGGAGGCGTGGCTATTGCCTTGGCTCAATAATTTCCTTGATAGGTTCAGGAAGCAGGTGCAGGTGGCACAAAGCTGACAGCTCCAAGTCTTTGGTATAACCTGATGCCCAGGCTTAGGTTTATTCTTATACGGAGATTTCCCTAGACTATTCGCTGTCCCCCAAAAGAAGACCCCTAAGTTCTTTTGAGTAGACCATAGCCAAGGTGGACCTGGAGAGAGCACTTCCTTGCAGTGTTTGCTGCCTGAGCATTTACCCCCTGGTTGATAGGGTGTTAGCTGGGCCAGAGGGTGGACTGGGCCAGCTCAGGGGCTGCTAAGGAATTCTCCTGCATGGCTCACTCAGAGGTTGGGAAGAGGAAAGCTGCACTGGGAATAGCAGACTCTAGGGAGCCAGGACCACAGGGAGACATGTGAGGGAGTAGTGGAGGCAGCCATCACAATGGAGATAGCACTTTCCGGTTGGGAGACTGGAAATGTGACCTACTTCCTTGTGAAAAGGATGCTGTTTCAGCACTTGGATGGAAAATGCAGGTGAAGGCTGTGTTCTGCCCCAGACGGAACAAGAAATAAAAAGGTCCATGCCCTGATTTGCTGCACACATTGTTCTCTCAGGGTAAAACACCCCTGCTCAGCTTTTCCATCGGCAAAACCCCTCTTCGTGCTTTGTAAGCCTGCTGGAGAGGCTTCCCCAGGGAAGCCTTCCATGATCCATCCATGCTGAGCAGCCCATTCTGGGGGTAAAGTTGCAGTCTTTTGAATTGGATACTGGGCCATTTAGGCTTTTGGAGGAAGGGGCCTTGTCTGCTCTCAGTGTGGCTCCAGCCCCAGCCCTACACGGAGGCCAGCACATGGTGGGTTCTTAGCCATGTTTGCTTATCAACAGTGGGCTATGGGCAAGTGGATTCAACTCTCTGAGCTTCAGGGTCTCCATCTGACAACAGGGCTAGTACACATTATATCTGCCTCGATCAAGCCCTTTTTATACTGATAAACTCAGGTGGCAGGTGTTATCATGAACCTCATTACGAAAGATGTAGCATAACTTACCTAAGGTTTCACAGCTGGTAAATGATCAGTATACCTCCCTACATCTCTTTTGAAGATAAAATGTATATATAAATATATATATGTGTGTGTGTGTGTGTGTGTGTGCACGCACATATCTATCTCAGATCAATTAGCGCCCAGCACATTGTAATTGCTCAATAAATGGGAGGGGAGTGGTTTTGTTTATTATCATTGTTATCCTGTTATTGCTCCCAGAACCTCCCAGGCACTGATCACGCTATGTTATACAATCCTTATCCAATTCTTCTCCCGGAGATAGGAGCTCTCTGTGCATAGGCCTGCCCAAAGTAGATGTTAATTAAATGCTAAAGGCATAGATAGGTACATTCAGCTCTTAAATAAAAAATGTAGATCCCAGGAAGTCACACGGCCATTTCTACTAAAGGCTTTGGTGAGTAAAATTTCATTGTAATCAGTACTGTGGTGTGCAAAGAATTTTACACATTGGAAAACCCTTTCAAAAACTGTAACCTCAATTAAGTAATGCAGAAGTACATTGTACCCCTTTGGCTGATATAGTTGGCACCTGTTTTGTAAAGGAGGTGGTAAAAGAAGCTTTGGAGTATTGATGTCCAATCTGTTCTACCACGTCCTCTGTGTGATCTGGCACAAGTCACTTCTCCATTCTCAGCCTTGGTTTCTACATCAACAAAACGCAAATAATCCTATGTACCCATGTTGGCCTAAGGAAGAAACTTATGCAAAATTAATGTAAGTAGAGAGTTTACTGGGGCCAAATTTGAAGACTGCAACCTGGTAGACACTTCCAAGTTACTTTGGGAAATGTTCCAGAGAACAAAGGAGAGGCTTGAGCTTTTAAAGAAAAAAGGACAAATCAAGAGAGGGGTAATTACAAGAACTGTTTTTCAGGAATTCTCATTGGTTCATAGAAATAACATTGATTAGTATTTGGCTACACAATATTGAACTATAGGATATCAGCTACGGTATCCAAGTGCAGCTCTGTTAGGTTAATTTATAGCTACTTGTGGCGTCTGTCAGTCTAGAGCCCAAATAGCAAGCAACTTCAGGAGATGATTACTTAGGCTAAAGGAGAGGGGTGGGATGTGACTGCTGTCTCATTCCAATGCCTTTCCATGCCTGATAATTTAAAGGGAGCTCACATTCCTCAGATAAAAAAGTTTCTTTTCTTTCTCACCCAATAGATTGCTATAAAGCTTGCATAAGACACTATATAAGAAAACATTTAATTAGGACCAAATCATCTAAAGAGGACAAGGGAAAAAACTATATGGAATATAAAAATATCTTAAAGGCATCAAACTGCTAATAAGGGGATTAGCTGACTAAAATCTAATAAAAAAAAAAAAAAAGAGAGAGACGTAAGCCTAGTACGCAAAACTACATTTACCCTATGGGCATTTGCTAGTCTAGAAGAAACAGCTATGGTTTTGGTCTCAGAACAAAATTTAAGGCCAAGAAGCTACCAATAAAAGGGCCTGTGATAAGAGCTCCTCTCTTTAGGCTACTCTGAAAATTATAATGAGTACTCTGAAAATTATGATGAGTTATAACTAGGCTAACTCTCTCCCAGACTGACAGGTTCTAGTAATATGGGTGATCTAGAGAACCATAGCTTTGAACTTAAATTAAGAAGGTTTGATGCTGATAGAGTTTCCAGACTCATGGCAGAAACAAACAATTTCTTTCTGGAAGAAATGGTGAAATTTTCACCATTTTAGGTGAAAAATCATTCTTTAAATAATTTTTCAAATAAAATGTGCAGCATGAGAAAAATAATTAGGCAGTTGAGAAATTAAGAAACCTGAGTGACAACTAGCAGAAACCATAGACAACAGAAGCATACAGAAAAACTTTAGTTATTAAAATTTTCAGGCACAGACTATAATGTGAAAATGTGTATTATTCTTAAATACTGAAATACTGAGGAACAAATTATAAGAAAAACATTTTCAGATTTGAAAAGAAGCAAAATAAACTTTAAGACCTGAAAAATGAAAAAATTAAAAACTCTAAGTCAGTTTAAAGGTACATTAGATGAAGCTGAAGAGAAAATTAATGAACAGAAGATATATAAGAAAGTGTACAGAATACAACCTGACAGACAAAAAATGGCTAAAAATATTAAAGAAAGAATGAGAAAATACAGTGAAAACATCTAATATGTGCATTTGGAGTGGAGTTCAAGAAAAATATAGAAATATAAAGAGACAATGGGTAAGAATTTTCAGTCTGTTGAATTTCCAATGTTTATAAATTCAAGAAACTCAAGTAGGATACAAAACATTATCCACATTTATATACATTATAGTGAATCAGAAGAACACCATGAAGAAAAAGTCTTAAAAGAAGATAGGGAAAAGGATAATGTCTTCAAAGGAATAACAGAGGACAACTGACTTTTCAGCAGCAACAATGGAAGACAGAAGACAGTGAAAAAATATCATTAGTGTGCTGGAAAAAAAAATTTCTCCAACTTAGTATTGTATACCTAGGGAAATATACTTTAAGAATGGAAAAAAAGTAAATGCAATTTTTCATCAGAAAACATCAGGTAATTGGTCAACAGTAGACACTCACTAAAGGTATTTTTCAGAAGGATATGATCCAAGACAGAAGATAAAAATTGAAAGACAATGAGCAACAAAAGAAAAAAATTGACAAATTAGATTTCGTTAAAGTGAAAACATTTTATGCATTAAATAACATCACCAAGAACAAAAAGATAATCCACAGAATAAGAGAAAATATCTGCAAACTATATACTTATAAAGAATGCATGACTAGAATATATAAAAACCCTTATGATTCAATAATAAAAAGACAAATAACTCAAAAACTGAGCAAAGGTTATGAATGGACATTTCTCCACTGAAGGTATACAAGTGGCTAATAAGTGCATGAAAAGACATACAACTTCATCAGTCATCAGAGAAATAAAAAAAAATACAATCAAAACCACTATATATATCACTCCATACTATAATATATCACTCCATACTAACCAAAATGGCTAAAATAAAGTAAAACAATAAGTGTTGATGAGAACAGAGAAATCAGAACCCTCATGCACTGCTAGTGGAGAAGTTAAATGGCACAGTCACTTTGGAAAAAGTCTGGCAATTCCTCAATGATTAAAGACAGAGTTACCATACAACCCAGCAATTCCACTCCAGGGTATATATCCAAGAAATGAAAATATATGTCCTCCTAAAACTTGCACACAGATGTGTATAGGAGCATTAGTCATAGTACACAAAAGGTGGAAACAACCAAAATGTCCGGCAATAGATGAGTGGATAAACAAATGTGGTATATCCATACAATGGAATATTATTTGGCCGTGTAAAGGAAGAAAGGCAATTTCTGGTTCCCAATCCAGTGTGTAAGGGACTTCGAAGTTACCACTCTGTCTTAACAAACAAAATGCTGAACAAACTGAAAATTCAATAACTCTTTCTGGATCTGTAAGAGAAATGTGGTCACAGGCCAAATTCCTGCCCTCAAACAGGAAAGAGGAAAAGGAAAAGACAGAGAACTGTAACTTTACCAGAGTGGAAAACCATAAGCAGAGACCTTTGCAGGAACCAGTGTCAGGATAGGAGAATCTACACAGTTTAACTGATGAATTACTGGAGGCTTAAGAACCCTAGAGGAATACACTCATAGGGGCACTCCCATACTTTTGTGAGTTTTGCCTCCAGGAGCCTTACTAGGTCCTCACATTGAATATCAGAAAAAAATCTCCTACACAACTAGGAGAAGGGAAAAGGAACCATTTTGGAAATACCCTAGAGCCATCTGTTTTTAACAAGGCCTGCCCTGAGGAGAAACTATTTTACCAGACCTTTCTCTGCTGACATTTGTTAGAACCTAATTGACCTGAGGAAAGGGAAATACCAAACTTCAGCCTGTTCTACTTGAGGAAGACAAATACTCACCACTAGTTGGGGAGAGCCATCCTGTCACTTGTAAGAGGGAAAAAAACAAAACAAAACAAAACTGAGAAGCACTAGTGCAGTTCACTATCCAGAGGCACAAACTCACCCAAAGATTGGGACCTGATCATAGGACTACAGAATGCTTCCCCTCACCCACATACCTCATGACATTATTAAAGGCCCATTTTACCCAGTACATCGCAACCATCTTTCAGCCAAAAAATTACAGGGTTTACAAAAAAGCAAAGACACAGTTTGAAGACCCCAGATAAGCATCAGGATTAGAGTAAGATAAGGCAAGAATGTTAGAATTACGAGACCAGAGATTTTAGAAATATGTATGTTAACAGAATATGTTAGAATTCTGTTAGAATAAGTTTGCTAACAGCTCTAATGAAAAAGGTAGAAAACATACAAGGTCAGACGTTTAAGTTGGTGAACTCGTCCTGGAAAAAGTGCTACGTATCTTACTACTTAATATCACTGGTCACTTTGAAGGACTCTCTTTGGCCATCTGGTGACTATAGTAATGTTCAGCAATGAGGTATGTAACACTTTTCTAGAATGAGTTTGTGGACTTAATTGTTAGGCTTTGTACAATGACACCTTTGATGGCCATTCCAGAAAAGAGTTCCAAAATTGTTTTGAAGGGTGGTCTCTGTGTTGGCATTGGTGCATAGCTTCCCAAGGGGAGTACCCTAAAGGTGACCATAGTGATATTTAGCAATGAGGTCTGTAGCACTTTTTCTAGGATGAGTTCAAGAACTTAACTGTTTGACCTCATACAAGAACAAGTGGATAATGTAAGCAAAGAGATGGAAATTTGGGTGATGCCCGTGGCTCAAAGGAGTAGGGCACTGGCCCCATATACTGGAGGTGGTGGGTTCAAACCCAGCCCTGGCCAAAAAAAAAAAGAGAGAGAAAGATGGAAATTCTAAGAAAGAACCCAAAAGAAATACTAGACATCAAAAACTATGTAATATAAATGAAGAATGTCTCTGATTGGCTTATTTAGTAGATGGCGCATGTCTGAGAAAAAAATCTCTGAGCTGACGAGATGATATTAGAAACTTCTAAAACTAAAAGGCAAAGAGAAAAAAGACTGAAAAAAAGCCCAGAGTATAATATCTAAGAACTGTAGTACAACTACAAAAGGGTGTGTCATATGTGCAATGGGAATAACAGAGAGAGAAGAGAGATAGGAACAGAAGCAATGTTTGAAACAACAACTGAAAATTTCCCCAAATTAATGTTAGACGTCAAGCCACAGATCCACAAAGATCAGAAAAAAACTAAGAAGTAAGAATGTCAGAAAAACTACAGCTAGGCATATCAGATATATCAAACTTCAGACAATCAAAGATAAAGAAAAAATCTTGAAAGAAGCCACAGGGAAAACACCTTACCTATAGAGGCTCAAAGGTAAGCATTACGTCTGACTAATTAGAAACCATGAAATCAAGAAGAGAGTGGCGTGAAATAAATTGTTAACAGAAAATTAAAAAAAACTGACCTAGAAAAAAGAAACCAACCTAGAATTTCATATCCTATAAAATTATTTCTCAAAGTGACAAAAAAGTTCTCAAATAAAAATTGTGGGAATTTGTTGACAGTAGACCTATCTTGCAAAAAATATTGAAAGAAGTTCTTCAGAGAGAAGGAAAATGATATAGGTAAGAAACTTGGATCTGCATAAAGAAGAGCATTAGAGAATGAATAAGTGAAGGTAAAATAAAAACTTTGTTTTTTCTTGTTCATAATTGATCTAACAGATAACAGTGTGTCCAAAATAATAATAGCAACAATGTACTCTCTCTATATATATATCTATATATGTGCTTAAGTATGTTTAAATGTAAGTGAAATAAGTGACAACAGTGATAGAAGGACAGGAGGAGGAATTAGGACTATTTTATTATTGTATGGCTAAGCACTGAAAAGATATATGGCTTCCACATAAACAGAAGAAAAAAATCCAAGTTCATACATTTGAGAAAAAGAAACAGTATAGGCTGAGAAAAATAAAATCTATCAGTAAGTATATTAAATGTAAATGGACTAAATAATTCTCTTAAAAGATTAAAGCTGTCAGACTGGAAGGAAAATACAAAACCAACTATATGCTATTTATAAGCACCATGACTAAAACATTAGAATACAGAATGGTTAAAATAAAGACTGGAAAAATACTGTAGAAATGCTCATTAAGAGAAAACTGATGTAGCTATATTAAATTCCTATAAAATAGACTTTAGGGATGCACAGGAGTTCATAGCATCATCATTTGTAATACCCCAGTATGAAACCACCCAAATATTCATTGAGCACAATGGATGAATTGTAGTATATTTATACAATGCAAATGAATGAACTATAATTACTCACAGCCCTTTGGATGGTCCTCAAAAACATGATGTTGGGCAAAATGGAGTGACACACAAAAGAATACATGTAGTATGATTTCATTTATAAAATGATTCAAAAACAGGCAAAATTAAACAATTTTATTTAGGGAGGCATATCTACATTATGAAAAAAAAAAAAAGAAATAATTTTCTTCCCACGTGAAGGCCCCATTTAGCCTGTCTATGTTAAGAGTTCTTCCTGCAGAAACACAAGGAGATTTGGAGCAGTTTCTATATGGTCAGGGCTCTGTCCATGGGAATGAGACCAGGGCAAGGAGGGGAACTTCAGAAAGCAGGACAAGCCTAAACAACCACTCACGTTTTGAGGCTTCCTTGACCACTCCTTGCCAAGGGCAGGGAAGGTTGCAAGGGAAAGGAATGATGAGAGGATGAAGGCAGGGAGGAGAGAATAAGTCCCTCCTCATCTTCCTCACCTGTACTCCATGCTGTCTGGCTCCAATGTGCCAGTACCCGGGACCTTCTTGGGTCATTCTTGGAGCTGAAGTAGTCATATTCGGTATCACATGACCCCGACTCCCAGAAGGCTGACCACTGCAAGCTTGGGATCGTAGATTCCATAGGGTATGGAATTAAAGGTGCTGAGCCCAATTTTCCATCAAATGCATTAAAGGAGGGAGCCCCCCATTAATACCTGAGTTGCAGAAGAGATTAGGGTAAAATGATCTCAGGCTATTTCTACAGTTAGGTTGCCTTGGAGTGGAGTTTCAGTAGGAACCATGTTTTCCAACAGTGGATTCAGTTTGGCCCCATAGCTGGTCTTATCCCCCCGTCCATCTGATTTGGCTGCATTGTTAGCTCATTATGGAGTTTGTATGAGTAGTTGCTTCTGCTCAGGTCATCTGCAAACCACTTCCTGATGCTTCGAGTGGTGTGAGTAGAAACTTCGGGGACACTTTACTTAACCTAGTGATTCTTGCAGCGTGAAGGTATATGAATGGCGTCCCTCCCTCCAGCCTTCCTGTGCTATCTCCTCCTTTCCTTATTACTATTGTAACTCTTGTTCTATATGTAGATCTTAATTGCAAGCAACAGAGATAAATCTGAACTTCCTTGAGAAGAAAAAGGTTTATTGCAAGAATATTGGTTTGGCAGTTGCAGGAATGGACTGAAGGAGAGGCTGATGGGCCGAGGACACAGACAGGCCATCCTGAGGTCTGACTGGAACCTTGCTGCCCTGGCTGTCCCTGACCACTTGACCACTGGACTAGCAATTCCATTATGCTGCTGTCCAGCACTCAAGGTCCCAGATGTCACTATCCTGGTGATGAAATGAAGTTGGAAGGACTTCTGCTTCTTTCTGTCTCCCTCATCCAGGCTTGTATGCCACATGGGGTCACAGGACAGTTTGACTGAATTGCAGGAGCCAGAAAAACAAGCACCTGGTCCTTTGGGCTTCTGTAGAGAAAGGAGGGGCTCCTCAGCACTCACACAGCGGTGGCTGTTTCTCCAAACCCAGGAAGGGGGCTCAGATGTTGGACACAAAAGCGATGAGCACAGACCCCGCTGTGGCAGATCTGGTGCTGGGCACTGAGAGCAAAGGCAGATCAGGCCTGGCCCTACCACTAGGTGGGATACAGATCCGTGAGCAAGTGCAACATAGTCACCGTGCTGACACAAAGGAGAAGACAATGAATCTAGCCTCCGCTTCCTCATCTGTAAAGTAGAGCAGCAGTCATAATGCTTTTCTTATATGGCTGTACTGAGGAATAAAAATAGTGCATGGGGGTCACTACAAAAGTTTTGAGACAGGTTATTACGGTCCATTATTCCACTTTCAAGAAACAGTCGACAGTGTGCTTTCTGATTCACCTGTGCAAGTTTCAACCTGCTTTGCTTATTGGTGTTGCTGGGAGGGCTTCATTTGTTTCTGTCTGGGTAGATTTAACGTTTGTCAATTTTTGTATATCTCAAAATTTTTGTAATGACCCAACATATGGAGGAAGCACCTTCTGTTGTATGGGCATGTACGAGGGAGGCCCTGGGCTAATGCTAGCATTAAAGAGGCAGTCCAACCATGAGGAAATGTTGTTATTCCTGCTCTGGGGCCCCATGGCCCTACTCATGCCTCTCCAGAGGCAGAACGGTGGACGGTGGGGTGGTGAAAACCACGGGCGCTGCAGTCAGACTGCCTGAGCCCGAAACCCAGTTCTCACACAGGCTAGATGGGGAGCCTTGGACAACTTACTTTACAGCTCTATGCCTTCGTTTCCCCATCTGTAACATGAGGAAAGGTCACCACTTACTGACTAGAGTGTGGCATGTAATTACAACCCTAATAAGTGTTGGTAATTTTTATTTTTCAGCGGCCCATCGTGGGCACAAAGCCCTGACAAACTCCAGACAGCCCTGCTCTGGCTGGAGACACACGACAACTGAGAAGCAGCGGGACGGCTCAGATGCTGCGTCACAGCCCCAACTCTGGTCCCCGGCCGGTGAGCCCTGCCTGGATGCTGCCAGCTCTCCGCCGAGTCCTGCTGATGCCGCGGGCCTCTCCCGAGCCTGCCATCTCAGTTTGGCCTCATCACACTTTTCCACAGTACATTCAGTCCTGTTCAGGATTTTGAACTCCACAGAGGACTTGAGGGGTAACAGATTCAAGCCCATCTGGCCCTCTGCCTTTTGATTTTATTTTATTTGCTTCATATTATTTTATTTTTTGAGACAGAAACTCGCTCACTCACTCTATTGCCCTGAGTGGAGTGCAGTAGCGCCATAACTCACAGCAACCTCAGACTCTTGGGCTCGAGTGATCCTCCTGCCTCAGCCTTGCCCTCTGCCCTCTTGCTCAGCCCCATCCTCCAGAATCCCCAGGCTCTTTCCTCCTGACCTGCCAGGCAGCGTTGCTGGCCTCCCACTGCAAGTCTTCTCTTGGGAGCAGCTCTATGACCTAGGCTGCCTTTCCCTTGCTAGGACAGTGGGATGACTGTCACAGGAGGGCAGAGGAGGGCGGGGAGCACTGCTGGCATTTGTGGATAGAAATCGGGGACGCTGCTAAACACAACACAAAGGACAATGCAAAGACTTTTCTAGCCCAGCAAAGAATTTCCCAGTGTAGGCTTGGCGCCTGTGACTCAACGGGCTGAGGCGCCAGCCATGTACTCCTGAGCTGGCAGGTTCGAATCCAGCCTGGGCCGGCCAAACAATAATGACGGCTGCAACCAAAAAACGGCCGGGCGTTGTGGCGGGTGCCTGTGGTCCCAGCTACTTGGGAGGCAGAGGCAGGAGACTTGCTTGAGTCCAGGAATTGGAGGTTACTGTGAGCTGTGATGTTACAGTACTCTACCC
>CAUYON010056428.1:0-49183 GCA_963573935.1 Arctocebus calabarensis
ATATGGGTCTATAGATGTTCACCTATTATTTTTAAATTAGTATTGAGTACATATGGCGCTTCCTATTCCATTCTTGAGATACTTTACTAAGGAGTTTAGTTCTTCTGCTTTATTCCAGAGCACCCCATACTCATCACAATAACATATAGCCTTACCCTCATGAGTTTAAGTTCTTCAACGCCATCCAGGTTAATATAAAAGATGTAAAGTCTCCATCTTTTTAATGGCTGAATAGTATTCCACAGTATACATATATTGCAATTTATTAATTTATTTATGGGTTGATGGGCACTTGGGTTGATTCCACATCGTGGCCATTGTGAATTGAGCTGCAATAAACATTCTAGTGCAAATGTCCTTATGGTAAAATAATTATTTTTCTTCTGGGTAGATATCTAGTAATGGGGTTGCAAGATCAAATGAAAGGTCTACTGTGAGCTCTTCGAAGTCTCCATCTATTTTATGGCTGAATAGTATTCCATGGTACACATATACCACAGTATATTAATCCATCCATGGGCTGATGGGCACTTGGGTTGTTTCCACATCTTTACTATTATACATTGAGCTGTGAAAAACATTCTAGTGCAAATATCTTTATGGTAGGATTTTTTTTTCTTCTAGGTAGACATCCACTAATGAGATTACAGGATCAGATGGAAGGTCTGGTTAATAGTGAAAATTTAGCTGGGGTCTAATGGAATGAACCTTCAAAACAGGAGTTCCTAATTTTCATTAAGCTCTACTATGCCGCAAACAGAGACCTAGGGCCTCATACAACACTCCTTCCAGCCTAACCCTTTGTTGCTAAGTGGCATACAAAAGAAATATTAGATTGTTCTAGGGGAGCAGAAATGAATTGAGAAAAAATGAATCTGTAAAAACTACTAAATAATAGCACAGTATATTGGAGCGCAGCAGGTTGTCATTGAAATAATAGCACGGTATACAAGTGTTGAATTACTTGGTGTTGACAGTGGGTGCTGAGGGAGTTGAGAAGAGGACCTTTCTGTGAGTGCTGGAGCAGACCGGAAGGTTCCATGGAGGAAGTGAGAATTGAGATTTTAAAGAGCACAGGATTTGAAGGCAGAGTTAAACTCAGGAGGGTAAGGCAATATGTTATTGTGATGAGTATGGGGTGCTCTGGAATAAAATTCCCTGCATTTAAATCCTATCTCTAGCATTTAACAAGCCATGTGATGCAGGTCACTGCACTGACCCTTTTGTGTTTGTTTCTTCATCTGTCAGATGCAGATAATAGTACATTTCTCGTTGGGTGGTTATGAGAATTACATAAGATGGTGCATGTAAAGTCTTAGCATAATGCCTGCCCTTCAGTAAATGCTCATTGAATGTTAACAATAATTTTAAATAAAGATAGGTGTGTACAGTGTGTGTAATATCCATCAAGGTTCTTATTTGAAAGCAACAGAAATTTAGTTGATTTTAGGAGGAAATAATTTTGTTTGTGTGTGTCTGGGGGAGGTGGTTTTTTGTTTGTTTGTTTTAGAAAACACAGTTGCTTTATTTTACTATTTTTTTTCTTGCAGTTTTTGGCCAGGGCTGGGTTTGAACGCACCGCCTCTGGTATATGGAGCCAGTGTCCTACTCCTTTGAGCCACAGGTGCCGCCCTGTTTTTTTTTTCTTTGAGACAGAGTCTCAAGCTGTTGCCCTGGGTAGAGTGCCATGAAAGGCTACAAAGTAGCTCATGGGACTGACAGAAGGATAACCTGGATCAAGAAACCAGGCAGGGTGCAGTGGCTCTCACCTGCAATCCTAGCATTGTGGGAGGCTGAGGGAGGTGGATTGCTCGAACTCAGGAGTTGGAGAGGATCCTAAGCAAGAGTGAGACTTTGTGTCTACGAAAAGTAGAAAAATCAGCTGGGTGTTGGAGCAGGTCCTGATAGCCCCAGCTACTTGGGAGTCTGAGGCAAAAGAATCACCTGAACTTGGGAGTTTGCGATTACTGTGAGCTATAATGGTATAGCATGGGCAAAACAGGGAGACTCTGCCTTAAAAAAGAAAGAAAAGAAAAAGAAACCAGGCAGGAACCTAGGACAGCTGGGTCAAAGAAACTATAGCCAAAATCATGTTGTGACAAATAGGGTCCTGACTCCTGACAAGACTCACATAATGGAAAAGTCCCCCAAGGGGTAAGGGATTAAGAGTCTGGATTAGGGGTGGTGCCTGTGGCTCATCAAGTAGGGTGCTGGCCCCATATACTGAAGGTGGCAGGTTCTAACCCGGCCTCGGCCGAACTGCAAAACAGAAAAATAGCCGGGCGTTGTGGCGGGCGCCTGTAGTCCCAGCTACTCGGGAGGCTGAGGCAAGAGAATCACCTAAGCCCAGGAGCTGGAGGTTGCTGTGAGCTGTGTGACACCATGGCACTCTACTAAGGGCAGCAAAGTGAAACTCTGTCTCTACAAAAAAAAAAAAAAAAGAGTCTGAATTAGCAAATATCTACTAAGGTGGATGTTATGTTTTAAATGGGTCAGAATGGATTCTAGAGGTTTGTCTAAGGGTGAGGCTGGCAGGAGGAAAGCCTCTAATAATGAATGGGCACCAGGGCTGAGGGTAGAGATGGAGCCCCCAAAAGTGTCCATAAGAGCGAGGAAAACCAAGTGTTGGAGTGGAAGGCAGCACTTCTAAATCTCTCCACTGAAGCCATGTAACTGGCAGGTACTAAAGCACAGACGGAACTCATACCTCTCAGGGACTTGCCACTAACTCAAAATTTCTTTGAAGTGACCTCTTTGGTCTTTAAAGTTCTTGTGAATTTATTATTCTTATTTATGACACATGTTTGCTTTGATTCATAACATAAGCTACATATCAGCTAAATTCTTTAATAGGCTCTCCTCAAATGTTCAAGACAATGAATGCTATGGGAAAACATAGTTTTATCCACATGGCTTTGTGTATCCTCACCCACATTGGCCTTATATTCTGCAGAGGCCTATGCAAGCTTTCAAGCATCCACTCAGCAAATGTACCTTAAGGTCCTACTGTGAGCTGGATGCCAGGTATATAGACATGAGTGAAACCAACAGGTCCATTCCCTCACAGAGTGAAGGTCTATACTGTCCTCCAGTCCCCGGAGCATAAATCCTAGAAAGCTGTGATCAAATGTGATTGGAGAATATATACGGTTAGGGTAGGTCATGGAATCTGTCTCAGTTCAAGAAACCCTAGGCTTTGTAAAAAGAGATAATGCCAAGTAGGAGAGGCAGACAGGAAGAAGAGAAAATCAGACGCAGGTAAGTGGGCTGGAGACTCAGTAGAACCTCCCTAGTTAACCACCTCCCTACACTGACCACCTCCTTAAGCCGACCTAATTTTCATGGACGTATCCCTACAGCAGGCCCAGTTCCTCGTGTTGGCCACTTCCATATGCTGACCACGTGTCTCAGTTCCTTGGGTGGTCAGTGTACAGAGGTTCTACTGTGTATAAAGACATACCCCACGTGTGGAGTAGCACCTAGCAGGCATCTCTGTGAGGAAGAGAGACAGCATGAAGCAGACAGTCATGAATTCTGCCCGGGAGGACGGCGCTCATCACAAGAGCGTCTCAGAGGCTGACAAGCGGCTGACTAGGCAGACGGGCTGGGTCGGGCATTCTTGGCAGAGAAAGACGCAGTGTTGTTAACGGGCCAGTTGCGTGGGGACATCAGGAGCGTAAGAAGACAGGGGAGAGAAGGAGACTGCGGGACGGGACGGGCAGGGCCTGTCACGTCCCTGCCGGGACTTTCATGCCAGAGCAGTGGGAATAACCAGCAGAAGGATTTTTCACAGGCGCATGAAAGGATCAGATGTGTTTTCAAGAAACAGAAGACAGGAAGAAATGGGTAGGGCTAAAAGAGGCAAAACCAGTAGCTGGAAGACCACAGAGATGGGCTCAGTGCGCGACTACGGGAGTCTACGGTGAGGAACCTGCTTCAGGGACAGAGAGAAGGGATCATCCCGAGTGAGGACGAGGACAATTGTAGAACAAAAAATTCAGCTAAGATTAACAAAGCCGTTCTCTGTGCTAGACACTGTTCTAAGGACATCCGTGAATCATTTTATGAATCCATAATAAGCGAATAAATCAGACTCCAGTCAAGGCCCAGCAGTCCATAAACTAACAGAAATCCTCGCCATCGTGGAACTTACTCTCCTGACGGAGACAGACAGTAACAAAGATAAACAACATTTCGTGCTATGTTAGGTAACACTAAACGCTAAGGAGGAAAAATAATTTGGGAAAGGGAAATAAAGTGTTGGGGAGGGGTGTAAAATTTTTAGACAGCAGAGCCAAGCAAGGCCATAGTAAAAGGTAAGATTGGAGTGGACGGGAAGGAAATGAGGGAACAGCCATGGAGATTTGAGCCGACCGGCAGTCCATGCAGGGGGAAGAGCAGGAGAGAAGGCCCCAAGGCACCTGCTAAGCTCCAGCAACAGCGGGAGGCCAGTTGAGCTGGACTTCAGTCAGCGAGGGGAGGAAAAGCTGGAGGTAATGGAGTGTCAACCTTTTTGGACCTTGAAGGTCACTGATAGAGACTTCGGCTTTTACTCCCAGTGAGCTGGGAACCACTGGAGCATCCTGAGCAGAAGAGTGACAGGATGTGACTTAAATTTTAACAAGATCACTCTGGCTGATTCTCAAGATAGACTATGGGAACAAGGGCAGAAATGAGGAAAATACTAGTGCTATATCAAGGGGAAAAAATAATAGTCGCTCAGAACAACATGGTTGCAATGAAAGAGGTGAGAGATGATTGGTTTCTGATTAGAACTTGAAGGTGGGGATAATGAAATTTGCTGATGGATCAGATACAATGCAAAGGGGTAGGCGCAGAAACAAGGCTAAGTCTAAGGTCTTGGCAGAGTAGCTGCAAAAATGGAATTGCCCATAACTGAAATGAGAAAGACTCCAGGAGAAGCAAGTTATTTATGTGGGGAGGGAGGCAAGAGCAGCTCAATTTAGGACTTGTTAGATGTGAGATGTCCAGCTGCCAGCTGGACACAAAGGCATGGACTTCAGGGGAGTGGTCTGTGCTGGAGATAAAAATGTAGGAATGATTAGCATATAGATGATGTTTAAAGTTACAAGACTAGATGAGATGATCTGGGGAATGAGTGAATAGAAACATGAATGGGTCTGAGGACGAAGGCCCCCTGGGCTTTCCAACATTCAGCAGTTGAGGATATAAAAAGAAACTATATCCTGGAGCAGCTGAAAGGCAGGCAGAGGACTAGGCATGTGTGTTCCATTACAGAAGCCAAATGAAGAAAGCACTTCAAGGAGGAGAGTGCGATCAAGCAACCCTGTAAAATGATGCTGACAGATTGGGAAAGATTGGGAAAGAATCACTGCATCTGGCAATATGGAGGCTGGCAGTACCCTGGTCAAAGCAGTTTCAGAGTGGAGATTCAAGAAATAGTGGAGGAGAGACACTAGTGTCTGTGAGCACAGACAATTCCTGTAAGGAGTTTTGCTCTAGGAGGGTGAGGGAAAGACAGCAGTAGTCAGATGGGGAGCTGGGGCCAAGAGAGATTTTTTTTGAGATTGGGAGAAATAGCAGCATGTTTACAGGTTGATGGGAATAACCTTGTAGAGAGGGGGAAACTGATGAAGGGAGGAGGGAGAATTTCTAACAGTGAGCTAAGTGAAGAGCACAGGTCATCTCTAGAAAGAGGAGAGAATAAAAAACACAAACACAGATGCTTTACATTTAAGTTAAACATTAAATAAAATTTGAAATTCAGTTCCTTGCATAAGAGTCGCATTTAAAGTGCTTGGTAACACCATGTGACGTGTGACTGAGGCTACCCTATTGGATAGAACGAATGCAAAAAGTTCTTATGGGCAGTGTTGGCCTAGGCAATGACCGTGGGCGCCTCACCTGAACATCTGAGGTCAGATGGAAGGCAAGATAGTTAGAGGCAAGGCCAAAGTGTCAGACAGATCATGTGTGTATAACTCGAATTTGCTAAGACCTAAGACAGGGGTAATATTGAAGAGAGTGAGCATGATATTGAAATAATGTAAAAGTGATTTCAAAATGACTGAGGCTGACAATAAGACATTCAAAGTAGGGTGTTCATGGAGAAAGCAGGTGGGGATCCTGGTCTAGAGAGGCAGTGATGGGAGCAGGAGCCCTCCCCATCCTCCAGGCCCTGGAGGAGAGAGGCCAGCCCAGCTGCACTGCACCCTGAGGGCTGCAGGTGAGGACAGAGTCAAGTTTCAGTTGGAGGTGGCAAAGGAAACACCCAGGAGAGAGCTTAAACAAAAAGAGGGTTTTGATAATGATTGACCCAAGGTCCAGAGGGAAGGAAAAAGGGTTTCAGGAGATGGGGAGGATGACATATGAGGTCAGAAAGAGACATTGCAGAGTCTGACAGAGAATAGACTTCCAGGGCTCGGTGCCTGTGGCTCAGCGGGCTAAGGCGCCAGCCATGTAATCCTGAGCTGGTGGGTTCGAATCCAGCCTGGGCCCACCAACCAACAATGACGGCTGCAACCCCCCCCCAAAAAAAAATAGCCAGGCGTTGTGGTGGGCGCCTGTAGTCCCAGCTACTTGGGAGGCAGAGGCAGGAGACTCGCTTGAGCCCAGGAATTGGAGGTTGCTGTGAGCTGTAATGCCATGACACTACCCTGGGCGACAGCTTGAGGCTCTGTCTCAAAAAAAAAAAAAAAAAAAAAAAAAGAATAGACTTCCAGGGCTGAGAGCTGACCTCGGAGTCCTGATTTCTTCTGGGAATGCACATCATTGGGACAAGGGACATGGAGAGCTATCAGGGGTCTTGACAGCAGCTAGAGAGGTTCTGAGGATCTCCCTTATGGCTGCAGGGGGTGGTATGGAGTCCAGAGCAGAGGTCTCACACTGAGCCAGGTCCTCTCTTGGTGGCTGCCTAATGGTAGCCTTATTTAATCCCCACACTCTAAAAAGTGACCACTATTATTATTCTAATTTTACAGAAGCAGACAGAGCCAAAAAGCAATTAGGAAGCAAAATCAATAGGACTGGGTGAATGAAGACCTTTTACATTGCAAGATGAAGCTTAATTACCAATAAAGAAGGTGAGAAGGGAAGTCTTTTTGGGTGTGGAAGTGGAGGGGAGGAAAGGACTGGGAAGTGGATTCTGATTTAACATGTTTGGAGCGGAGGGTGCAGGCAGGGGGGATTGCCACGTGGAAACCGACTGGAGGTGGTCAGAATGGCAGTGAGCTTGGTTTAGGTGTCAGAACTGGAGAAGCTGATTTAGAAGTCAGTAGTTCAAGCCAGAACAGATTTTTCACCCCCAGATCTGCCCAGGTAGAGGTCTTATCTCCTCAGGGAAAACAGAATTATTTTCTAAGGGTGAGAAACAAGAAGAGATTTGAAGCGAATTTCAATTTAGTAACTTGATAAAATCTCAGCTGTTGCCCTCAAACTACCCGTATAATTGTCTTTTCCCTGTCAAGAGTTCTGAGCGATTCTTTCTCAGTTTTATAGCTGGTTAAGGCCTCTGCTTTTGAAATATTGCTTTAACAGTGACCCCTAGTGTTATAAAGAGAAGTCTGATGAGGTAGTCTGAAAATGAAAATTCCCTTAACCTCAAAGTCATTGCATAGATTCATGTTGCCAGAAGGTACCTTAATAAATTATTCATTCCACTCCTCTGCCTTTAGGGAGGATCACACTTGAACAATTCCAGGTCACTTCCTTTCAAGGAAGATGTAATGGACCTGGAGAGAGTTCACAGAATGGCAACTAGAATAAACAAGGAAGGAAATGTACTTCCCTGTGAGAATGGATTGAAGAAAAAGAAGGGGAGGAAGAGGAGCAAACTACAGACTCGGAAGGTGACACACAAAACAGTGAACTAACAAAACAAATCTTTGTGTTCTTTTGTTTGTTTGTTTGTTTGGAGACAGTCTCACTCTGTCGCCCTGGTCAGAGTGTCATGGCATCATAGCTCAAAGCAACCTAAAACTCCTGGGCTCAAGCAATCTTTTTACCTCAGCCTCTCGGGTAGCTGGGATTACAGGTGTGCACCACTACACCCAGCTAATTTTTCTTTCTTTTTTTTTTTTTAAGAGATAGAGTCTTACTTTGTCACCCTCTGTAGAGTGATAAGTCATCACAGCTCACAGCAACCTCCAGCTCCTGGGCCTAGGCGTTCTCCTGCCTCAGTCTCCCAAGCAGGTAGGACTACAGGTGCCCACCACAACTCCCGGCTATTTTTTTGTTGCAGTTTGGCAGGGGCCGGGTTCGAACCCTCCACCCTCAGTATATGGGGCCCGGCGCCCTACCCACTGAGCCACAGGCTAACTAATTTTTCTATTTTTAGTAGAGACAGAGTCTCACTCTTGCTCAGTCTGGTCTCAAACCCCTGAGCTCAAGCAATCCACCAGCCTCAACCTTCCAGAGTGCTAGGATTATAGTATGAGCCATCTCACCTGGCCTCAAACAAATCTTTTAAATCTTAGATCTAGTGATCTAAGAGGTAGCCCTTTGAAACGATGAAGAGACCACTTTGGCTACAATTTTGAGCATATGTTTCACACCACCCAAACTTACAACCACCTATAAGAACCCTTATTAGCTCCATTTTACAGATAAGGAAACCAAGGTATAGCAATCAATTAAGTAGCAATTGTGACACAGGTAAAGAGGGAAAATTAGTATTGGAACCCAGGTTTTTTGATTTTTGAGTCTGTGCTTCAACACAGCAGCCCTTTAATAAATGGGAATGCCAATTTATATATAGGATACACATAAATTATTAAATTGCAAAAGCTAAAACTATAAATTTTTAAGAAAGTGGGTATGGATGTGGTAGTTCAGGAACATCTGGGATGTTTTCAAGCAAATCCCCTGATCTGACGCTGTGTGCTCACCCCTATGTCTTTATTACAAATCACATCTATGGACCTTCAGAGAAGAAACCCATGTAGACTGAGCAGTATATTTCAACTCCTGATTCAATTCCTTTTCTTTTTTTGGCTGGGGCTGGGTTTGAACCCACCACCTCCAGCATATGGGGCCTGCGCCTTACTCCGTTGAGCCACAGGCGCCGCCCCTGAGCAGTATATTTCAATATTTTAAAATCATCACTGCCAGAAAAATTCGTCATGTCTAAAACCCTCCTGTTGATGCTCATTTTCTTTTACCCTGTCATCAGGGAAGATGGAAAACAGTGACATAATCCCCTCTCACCTTTTACATATGCAAATGTCTTTGTCTCCTTAGCCTTCTGGTCTATCACCTTCGGGATACCTGGATACTTCTTTTTTTTTTGAGACAGAGCCTCAAGCTGTCACCCTGCATAGAGAGCTGTGGCATCACAGCTCACAGCAACCTCCAATTCCTGGGCTCAAGCGAGTCTCTTGCCTCTGCCTCCCAAGTAGCTGAGACTACAGGCGTCCGCCACAACGCCTGGCCATTTTTTGGTTGCAGCCGTTGTTGTTTGGCAGGCCCGGGCTGGATTCGAACCCACCAGCTCAGGTGTACGTGGCTGGCACCTTAGCCCGTTGAGCCACAGGCACCGAGCCATACCTGGATACTTCTATCCTTTTGAATACCTCCATAGGTTTCATTGTTTATCTTGTAAAGTTAATGAGTCTTAGGGAAGTATTTTCCATCTTAAAGAGAAGCTTAGACTTAGGTAATTAACAAATCATAAAAATGTCTTCCTACCTAATAGTGACACACTGTGTCTGATTTTCAAAGGACTTTCACATAGTGAGGCTCAAATAAGTTAAATGATTTTCCCAAGAACACACAAGGAAATAGGAACACACAGTGGGAAAAAATAAAGGAACACACAGTGGAAAAAAATAAAAGGTTGTTAGGAAGAGAGGGTGCAAGGTATGTGATAACTCAGAAAGGCAGGAGGAATTTTTTCTGTTTTTGTCTCTGGTTTGCTTGTCAGCATCCAGAAATGTAAATGTCTAACAAACAAAAGTACAGCCTCCCTTTCTGGTCACCCTGAGGACTTTCATTTTTCATAATTAGATCCCAGAGACTTTTCTTCAACTTACAGGACTTAGGGGTCTGTTAACTTAGTATTACCTAACTTTTTTTTCTTTTTTGAAACAGAGTCTCACGTCGTCCCCCTCAGTAGAGTAATATGGTGTCATAGCTCACAGCAACCTCAAACTTGGGCTCAAGTGATTCTCTCGCCTCAGCCTCATGAGTAGCTGGGTTCACAGGTGCCTGCCATGACACCTGGCTAGGTTTTTTTGGGTTTTTTTTCTATTTTTAGTGAAGATGGGGTCTCACTCTTGTTCAGGCTGGTCTCAAACTCATGCTTAAGCCATCTACCCACCCTGGCCTCCAAGAGTGCTAGGATTCCAAGTGTAAGCCACTGCGCCCAGCCAAGTGCTACCTAATTATTATGGTGGCAGGCACTGTCCAACCACTCCACACGTATTAACTCGTGAACTCATGCACCAATTCTCTGAGGTGGATGTTCTTCTTACCTCCCATTTTACAGATAAGGAAACAGGCACAGATAAGTTAAATAATAATTGTCCTAAGATCATATGGGAAGTCCTAATAAATATAAACAAAGTTTAAGTAAAAGCCATCTAAATTCTATATCTAAATAGATAATGATCCACTGTAATACAGTAAGGTGGACAAGACACCTTACTTGATTCCTTGAAACCACATGGAAATTGGGTCTCAGTGAGTTAATTGGGTCTTAAGTGGGTTGGTGTTGGTCACCCAGGGAGCAGGCCTGGTGCCAGCAGGCAGCCGTCAGTATCACTGCACTAGTTTAGTGCTTCTGCACAAGTTGGCAATAGCTGCTGCCTCAAGCCCCTCAAGTTGTCCTCTCCCCTGCTCGCCTATGGCTGGGCAAGTTGTGGGGTGATTGCACTCAGCCCTGGCAGGCTGGGAAATGACATGGAGGAGGGGAAGGAGAGGGACGCTGAGATGGGTCAGGACCAGGGGCCAGAGGGCAGCTCAGGACAGCAGGCTTGGGGGCATCACTCTTCCCCTCTGCCTCATTACCCCAAATCGCCTTCAGATATAGGAGAGGAAGTATAATCCCAGGGCCAGTACAAACTGGGCCTATTCTTTTGATAACAAAATGTCAAGTTACCTTTGAGGTATAACGGAGCCCAAAACTGCAAGTCATGTAGCCCAGGCACATGCAATGGAAAAAGCGTTGACGTCTAACAGAACAAAACCAGGACATAACTGGAACCTGAACACCAGAACTCTTTCAGAAGCAAGTGATCCTTTGGCCCAGAGATCCAGGACTAAAATCCATCTCATCATACCCACAAATGGCCAAATTTAAAGCCCTACAATCAGATCTTGCCAAGCCCATATTCCTAAATCCTTCCTCTTCCCCTCTGAACCCATACATCTGCTCCAAACCCCAAACTGGGGAGACAGGTTTGAGCCTGCTCCTATCTCCTTGCTGACTGGTTTTGCAATAGTCTTTCTTTTCTCAAAAGCCACTGCCACAACACAGTATTGGCTTCTGTGTGTGTGGGAGAAGCCAATATCAAAAACATCTTTCCCTTTGTTTACACATTAGCCAGAGAGTCTCCATCGAAACAAACCTGTGTGTGGTGCAGTGGTGCCCTGGGGCAGACTTGGAGGAAAAAGGACCAGCATTTGGGGGAGATCGAGGAGGCTGGGACTGAAGACTAAGGGACCTTTCTCTTACTTATTTGGTGTATACAGGATGACAAATTCATGGGACACCCCCACCCCCACACAGTGCCAAGTCTTTACATGGTGCACAACGAATGTTTGTATACTTTCTGGACTGGTTAAGTTTATTTAAAAAAAACATTGGGACTTTTCTTTTAGCCTTGAAATATAGTAGGGGATTACTAGGGCACCAGAGCAGATAGGCAGGGGCCAGGATGGGTTACCAAATAAGGGACATTGTTTTGGTAAAAAAAAAAAGAGAGAGAGTTCCCAAGATAGACAAGTAGTTATAAATATCAATGGCAAATGCCTGGGCACTTATGTAAGAAAATGAATGATAAAAATATGACCGTCTCAGAAAAGACCTGAGTATGTTGGATTCTTCCAGATGTAAATCCACTGAATTAGTTCTGAATCTACTCAGCGTTACGTGGAAAAAGGGCAACAGACTAGGCCCCCATCCATCAGCAAAACGCACTCCTGCTAGAGCCTCTAAGGCAGTAGTTCTCAACCTTCCTAATGCCTCCTAATGCCATGACCCTTTAATACAGTTCCTCATGTTGCGGTGACCCCCAACCATAAAATTATTTTCCTTACTACTTCATAACTGTAATTTTGCTACTTTTACGAATTGTAATGTAAATATCTGATACGCAGGATGTATTTTCATTCTTACAAAGGGGTCACGACCCACAGGTTGAGAACAGTTGCTCTAAGGGCACAAGGAAGAGGGTAAACAGAAGGAAAAGACAGGATAAATGGTACTGCTGAGATGAAAGAGGACCAGCAAGGGGTTTGTGAAGTTAGAAATGTTACTTAGTCAACAGATTCCACAAAGAAGCTCTTGTTTAGTTGTATCGCCTCATTTTTGGAAAGGACCTAGCAGAAAGAGAATTTGTATTGAAAAGCAAAAGATATTCATATTTATTTCCTAGTGCTATCATAATTTTATGACTTAAGATAACAAAATTTATTCTAAAAGTCCAACATTAAGGTGTCAGCAGGGCCATGCTTCCTCCGAAGGCATGGGGGACCCTCTCTTGCCTCTTTCTGCTGCTGGTGGCTCTTGGTGTTCCCTGACGGTGACAGCATGCCTCCAGTCTCTGCCTCTCTCTTTACATGGTCTTCCTAGTGTTTTGTTGTGACCTCTCCTGTTTTATAAGGACAATAGTCATCGGATTTAGAACTGACCCTCAATCTATGATGATTTCATCTCGAGATCCTTGGCTAATTACAATTAATCACAACTACAAAGAAAAATTACATTCCTATTTCCAAATAAGGTCACAGTCTGAGGTTCTGGGTGGACATAAATTTTCAGGGAACATTGTTCAACTCATTTTAATCTGTGGCCCATTGCAGAAAATGGACAAAAGGGGGAGATTAAGCATTTATAAGATGGAAAATTGATTTTCTCTTTGTGATTGTTATTCTTACTACAGTCAACTATCTAATCATTAGTAACAATCAAATGAAAATTTGATCTTTACTTCCTGTAGGACAGTGGGTCCCAAATGCTGAACAATGGAACAGGCACTGGTCTGAGAGGTTGTCACAGGCCAAGGCATTTCATTTCGTATGCCCTGCAGGCTCTGAGTTAAAGTGCGGAGACCTCGGTTGCACAGCCTAGGCTAAGAGTACTCCCTAAGTAGGAACTTGCTATAGGCCCTGGCTTATACCCTCATGCTCTCTGAGGCCCTGTAAGGAAAAAGGAGAATCTGAGTTATGGGTGAACTTGCTTCGGTTTACACAGAATATTCCAAATTAAGGGAAATGCCATTAAAAGTGTTACTTCCGTCTTTGTTAAGTTGAGAAACTGAATAGTGAATGATAAAGACAAAATATGAGAATAAATTAAACATTTATGCTCCACTTTGGGTATGATATTGTTAAAATAAAATTTCATATAATAGGCTCAGTGCCTGTAGTTCAGCGGCTAAGGCGCCAGCTGCATACACTGGGCTGGTGGGTTCGAATCTGGACAGGGCCTACTAAACAACAATGACAACAACAACAATAAAATAGCCTGGCAGTGTGGCAGGCACCTATGGTGGTAGGCTGAGGCAAGAGAATTGCTTAAGCCCAAGCAAGAGTTTGAGGTTGCTCTGAGCTGTGACACCACACCACCGACGGTGACATAGTGAGACTCTGTCTCAAAAAAAAAATTTTTTTTTTACTTAGGTATGTAAGTAAACAAACATTTTCTTTCTTTTATTACAGATTAATATAGGGGTACATACAAGTAGGTTACATTGTTTGCATTTGTCAAGAAAAGTCTGAGTTGTAGTTGAGTCCTTCACCCAGTAGGTGTGCCAGACATCCCTACATTGAACCCATCAGGTAAGAGCTTACTTATCCCCTTCCCCCTACTTGAATTTATTTGTGTTTTTCCTCACATGCAGTCCTGTTACTGTTCATCTAATAGTTTCACATTAGAATTGAGTACATGAGATGCTTGTTTTTCCATTATTGAGATACTTTACTAAGAAGTATGTTCAACACAGGCTCAGCGCCTATAGCTCAAATGGCACTAGAGCCACATACACTAGAGCTGGTGGGTTCGAATCCAGCCTGGGCCTGCCAAACAATGACAGCTACAACCAAAAACATGGGCAGCACCTGTGGCTCAAAGGAGTGGGGCGCTGACCCCATATACTGGAGGTGGCAGGTTCAAATCTGGCCTCATCCAAAAACTGCAAAAAAATAAAAGAAAAGAAATATCGGGCGGCGCCAGTGGGTCAAAGGAGTAGGACGCCAGCCCCATATACCAGAGGTGGTGGGTTCAAACCTGGCCCAGGCCAAAAACTGAAAAAAAAAAAGAAGTATGTTCAACACAAAAGATATAAAGATTCCTTTTTTATGGATGAATAGTATTCCATGGCATACATATACCACAGTTCATTAATCCAGTCATGGGTTGACGGACATTTGGGTTGTTTCTATAGCTTTATAATTATGAATTGAGCTGCTATAAACATTTAAGTGCAAATGTCCTTATAGAAAAATGATTTTTTTTCTTCAGGATAGATGCCTAGAAATAACCTTGCAGGATCAAATGGAACATCTACTGTTAGCTCTTTGAGGAGTCTCCATCATATTTCTTTCCAAAAAGGTTGTGTTAGTTTGCATTCCCTCCAACAGTGGAAAAAAAATTTTTTTATAACAACTCTTTTAAACTGAAAAATTATGTATACATTTGTAAAACTATATTTACCTGTGTTTCTTTGCTATTAGATTACCAATTGTCCTTCTTTATCCTACATTATTTCTGTTAATCAATTCTTACCTTATAAAATATCAAAAGGCAAACTTTTGGGGTTTTTAAAATTTTTTTTAATTTTTTAATTAAATTTTTAAAATTTTTTTAAAATTTTTAAATTTTTAAATTTTTTTGCTTTTTTTTGAGACAGAGTTTCACTATTTTTGTCCCTGGTAGAGTGCCATGGCACCACAGCTCACAGCAATCTCAAACTCCTGGGCTCAAGTGATCTTCTTGCCTCAGTCTCCCAAGTAGCTGGGAGTATAGGAGCCCACGATAGCACCTGGCTATTTTTTGGAGATTGGGTCTTGCTCTTGCTCAGGCTGGTCTTGAACTCCTGAACTCAAGTGATCCACCTACCTTGGCCTCCTAGAAGGCATGAGTCACTGCACCCGGCCTGCTTTTTAAAAATGTTTACTAAATATATTCCATATTTAAGTGATTTATTTTTCTATTGCTTTGGAATACAGAACGATGATAGAAATAAATGTCAGAATATGACAGTATTTCACCATAAGAAAACCTGGTATTTGAAATTCAAGCTTAGAGGACATACTGATTAAAATATATTGTATTGTTTTGCTACAAAATAACAGTTTTCACTTAAGAGAAGGTACACTATGGATTTCCTTTGTAAAATAAACTCCTAAAGTTCATGTATAATATGATTCCATTTTATATTTAAATTCAAAATTTCAAGAGTATAGTTTTTTTTTTGTTTTTTTTTTTGAGACAGAGCCTGAAGCTATCACCCTGGATAGAGTACTGTGGCATCACAACTCACAGCAACCTCCAATTCCTGGACTCAAGCGAGTCTATTGCCTCTGCCTCCCAAGTAGCTGGGACTACAGGTGCCCGCCACAACGCCCAGCCGTTTTTGTGGTTGCAGCCGTCATTGTTGTTTGGCAGGCCCAGGCTGGATTCGAACCCACCAGGTCAGGTGTACGTGGCTGGCGCCTCAGGCCGCTGAGCCACAGGCGCCGAGCCAAGAGCATAGTATTTTTGAAATGGTATTGTAGGTCCGCCTGTCACAGTCAGCCAATATGCAGAGATGGGAACAGGTCGACCAAACTTTGAAGGCCAGTGATTCTAGAGAACAGTGACAGTATTCTCTCCAAGACTGTTCTATTCTTCCATTTCCAAAATCACAGTTTTATACCTGAAAGTTTAAAGTAAACATCATGTAAATCTTCAACTTAAACAACAACAATTGGTATAACCCAGGACCCAAAACAACATTCCAATTCAAAAGTTAATCTCCTAAATCAATTGCTCTAAACTACTCAAGATACACACTTTTAGGTAAAAGGTGAATTTACAAAACAGCAAGAATGGGAGACACGAGGTGAAGGTCACATAGGACTTAAACCAACCAGACCAGCTGTGTCATCTCAGCTCTAGCCCGAACAATTCCATCTTATTCTCACTACATGTGTTTTCAAAATTATTTTACTTCACCTTCTATTTTTTCTCCAGGCAGCTGTCAGTAGGCAAGACGTTCCCACGGCAACATTCACCTCTCTACCCATCTTTCCAGCAGGACTTTGAGATTGGGCAAGTAGGAAGACTGCAACTGGGGTAAAAAATGACTGTACAGGTAGACGCTGTGCCCAGGCTGGATGTAGTCGCCTCTGCCCAGAACATTCATTTTTCTCTTCTCTGGGCCTTTACTCTGATTAACTACCACTTGACAAAAACCAGTACTGAGAACAGGGTCACTGGATTGTTATTACAATCACTTCAAGTGTCAAAATACTTCAGTCTTCCTTCAGATGGAGACTCTCAACCCTCTCATTTAAAGCAATTGAATACCTCTTCTGTCCAAGGTACTCCAGGGAAATGGCTTACAGTTTATTTGTGTATTGTCTTCCTTACCTTCTTGATGTTTCTTTTGTATAATTGCTTAGGGAAAAAAGGTGACAGTTTCAGATACCATAATAGGAATTGTGTTGTCAGATGCTTGTGATTTAAAAAGCACTGAATTATGTTACTTCTAGTCTTCCTGAATACTTAAAGTCCTTAGAAACCAAGGTCTTACTCATCTTTGCATTTTATTTATTTATCTTTTTTTGAGACAGAGTCTCACTTTGTTGCCCTCAGTGGAGTGCCATGGCATCATAGCTTACAGCAACCTCAAACAATTGGGTTAAAGCAATCCTCTTGCCTCAGCCTCCTGAGTAGCTGGGGCTACAGGCACCCACTGTAACAATTGGCTATTTTTAGAGATGTGGTCTCGTTCTTGCTTAGTCTGGTCTTGAACTCTTGAGCTCAGGTGATCCATCCGCCTCGGCCTCCCAGAGTTTTAGGATTACAGGAGTAAGCCAATGTGCTCGGCCTCATCTTTGCATTTTAAATGTCATTCGAATTATAACTAGAAGCCTTATTTATCAATATCTAGTATAAAGTTATATTCTAAGAGATAGGCATGTAATATGAGTGCCTTGCTTTCTAGTTGACTCTGTGTAGAAGTTAGCCATCTATCCAGGTGTGGTGGCTCATGCCTGTAATCTTAGCACTCTAGGAAGCTGAGACAGGGGAATCTCTTGAGAAACTTGAGATCAAGAGTTTGAGGGGCAGCGCCTGTCCCATATACCGAAGGTGGGGGGTTCAAACCCAGCCTCAGCCGAACTGCAAAACAGAAAAATAGCTGGGCATTGTGGCGGGCACCTGTTGTCCCAGCTACTCGGGAGGCTGAGGCAAGAGAAGCGCCTAAGCCCAGGAGTTGGAGGTTACTGTGAACTGTGTGACGCCACGGCCCTCTACGCAGGGCAATAAAAGTGAGACTCTGTCTCTACAAAAAAAAAAGAGTTTGAGACCAGCCTGAGGAAAAATGAAATCCTGTTTCTACTAAAAATAGAAAATACTAGCCAGGCATCTTGGCAGGGGCTTGTAGTCCCAGCTACTCAGGAGGCTGAGGCAGGAGGATCACTTGAGTCCAAGGGTCTGAGGTTCCTGTGAGCTATAATAATGCCATGGCACTCTACCCAGGATGACAGAGTGAGAATTTGTCTCAAAAAATTAAAAAAAAAAAAAAAAGAAGTTAGCCTTATACTTATATATGTGATTGCAGATATATGTGTATCTTTGGCTAATTCCAAATTAAATCTTTTATCTATCTCCATGTGGATACAAAATTTTACTTGATGCATCAAAATTGCTTGGATCCTGATTTCCGGAGGAAGAGCTGGCATAGATACAGTGGCAAGAGTCTGAAAAAAGATCAGAAACACCTGTTTCTTCTTGGTCCTTCATGTACTCTTGTAATTCATGCATAAAATATGGTATGCCCTTGGACATGGCCCTTTTACCCCTTTCCTTCCTATCATCATGTCAGAGTCCAATCTATCATAGTGTAAGCCAGACATAGCATCTTTTTGAACTGAACTGGCTGGTAAATTAACTTATGCTAAACGGCTATCTGCCTGTGACTGTCAACTCTATCATCCTTGTCTGTCTCCTTTTCCCCTTCCCAGACATTTCATTTCATTGTGGATGACATTTCATTTTATTCTCAATGCTGTTTCATCTCTTGGCAATGTATGAAATTTTTCAGTGAACAGAATACTCACTGACCCTTGTGAAACTGACAAGGATATTTGTATGCCCCAAATAAGTTCAAGAACACAACACTGCCAGGCTTCTCTTCCAGTCTGCATTTCAGAGTCTGGGTTCTTAAAATGGAACCTCTGTCCCACCTGTACTCAAATCTCAAAACCGAACTTAAGCCTCATTATAGACACACACTGTCAAGGATAATTGGTCATAAAAAGATCCATAATGAGCTAATGGGCAAAACCTTTCTGGAAATCAGAAATAAATTGCCATTTTCTGAGCATTTGCAGTGTGACCTTGGATGCTGGTCTCAAGGTCACCTTAGGAGCCCATGTTCACTATACTAGAGCAGAGTTTTTATGATAACAGGAAGAGATGCATATTCCTAGCAGAACAACTTTATAGAAGTCCTCTATAAATATGATAGAGTTCCATGCTCTTTTCATCGCTTCATTCCAGATACCGAATCTTCTTTTTTGTTTGTTTGTTTATTTTTTTCCACTTCCTACTATTTATTGAAGTCCTACTAAATGCTAAGGATAGAAGGCTGAAAAAAAACCAGGTGTGTTTTAGTTCTTCACAGAGCTTATGGTCTGGTTGAGGAACTAGACAAGAAAACTGTTAAGAAAGGGGGATGGAAGAACAGAGTGCTACGGGGGGCACACAGAAGAAACCCCTTACCAGGCTAGAGAAGCAAAGGGCTTCCCAGAGGAAGCGATATCTAAGCTGAGACCCGAGGGTGAATTTGACAAGAAATAGTGAGAGGACGACATCAAAACTCTCCTGAGGATTAAATATTTGCTAGCATAGTGCAGTGACTACACACACACCATTCTAAATAACAATCCTTAGAATATATCTTCATATTTCATGCTCTTCTGAAACAGAGACGTAGTTTCTGGTTCTATAGTCCAGTCCCTACAGCTCAGGTTTGTCCACATCAACTTCGGGTGTCACAAGTCAGCAGGTCCTAGGAGGAGAGAAATGCCTAACCCTTTTGAAGACTAACAGTTGCCACCATGACCATAACTAACATTGGTAATTTGTAAAGCACTGTCATATGATTTCATTTGATTTTTATAATTTGAGAGATTTTATTATTCTCATAACAAAACAATTAAGATTTGAGCATAATCACACAACTTTTGAGACTCAAACTCTGCAATATACATAAAACTCTTTGAAGGGTGCTTGCCACATAGTGATATATGAGTATTGGTTAAATTAAATAACCAAAATAAGCTTAATAAGATAAGCTTTCTGATTTCAAAACCAGAGCTTTTCCCTAGACTGCAATGGTTTCCCTTGCATCCAGTTCTTCAGAGGTTCATTGGGCATCACCTTAGGCACTTTAAAGGCAAAGCACCTGGGGTTCAAGGCCCTTCTACCACCCACCCTCAACTAGAGTAGCTTGACTTTTCCCTGAGTAGTTCATTTGCTGGAAGGCTTTGGCCAGGGTGAGGAGAGGAGCCTCATCAATGATATAGCATATATGCATTATATAAATACTATTTGGGGATAATGTTGATGTTATTGGGAAATTGTAACCTAAATGTGAGAAGGAGGCTCGGCACCTGTAGCACAGTGGTTATGGCACCAGCCATATACACCGAGGCTGGCGGGTTCAAACCATTGTTGTTGGCCAGCTAAACAACAATGACAAATGCAACAAAAAAATAGCTAGGCATTGTGGTGGGCACCTATAGTTCCAGCTACTTTGGCTGAGGCCAAAGAATCACTTAAGCCCAAGAGTTTGAGGAGTTTGAGGTTGGTGTGTGATGTGATGCCACAGCACTTCACTGAGGGCAACCTAGTGAGACTCTGTCTCAAAAAAAAATAAGAAAATATATATACATACACATATACATGTATGTGTGTGTGTATATATGTATGTATTTATGAAGGAGAAACAACAGCGTCCTATTTCCAAATGCCTTATGTCTCATGGACGAAGAATAGGTTACATTAGGTGGATCACAGGCAGATCTAGCATAATGCCTTCTGAAGTAAAGAATTAGAACTTTTAAGTTCGAGAGATTTGTATTTACCCCAGTCTTCAACTGGCTAGCTATGTGAATGTTGGTTTTGTCATATGTAATAATGGAACTAATGAACTCTCTTTACAGGATTATTGTGAAGAAGCGCTTTGTTTTACTGCTGTATCACTGATGCCTAGAACAATACCTGGCATGTGGTAGGTGTTTAATAAACATTTGTTGAATGAATGAATGAATGAATGAATGACATGACGAAGATACTATCAAACCCAGTATCTAGCGCCCTGAAAATGTTTCATTTTCTTCACATGAATCAACTGGATGGAGACAGAGAATGTTTTTGGAGAGGGAGTAAAGCAGTGTTTTTCAATCTTTTTATTGCAATGATACACCTACAGTTAAACTTCTGTGGCACCCTTAAATTATGTTGATTTTTGAAAAGAGTAAAAAAGAAAGGATATATTTATTGAGGTTTGAATTTCTTTCAAAAATAATTTAATTAATTACCTTTAAAAATGTTTGCAGCACACCCAGGATCCTCTCATGCCACACCACTGTGCCACGGAAAACTGGAGTAGAGTGAAATATTAATACTAGCTGACACTCTACGGACCAGATACTGTTTTAGAGGCTTTACACTATTAACTCCTTTAATCCTCAAGTCCTACAATCTTCTCCAACTTGAGAACGTTTTCTAACTTTCTGACCTTAGGAAAGTTAGTTAACCTATCTCTTCTTCAATTTGCACACTTATAAAATGGAAATAATAACAGTATTGACCTTATAGTTTTACTATGAGAATGAAGTTGGGTAATCCAAAGATAATTCTTAGAACAGTTCCTTGTAGAAAGTAAGCACTCGATATGCTTTGACTCTTCTTAGGTTGTGAGCCCCCCACTACTCCATATTTTACGAATGTGATGTCTTTCTGATAACCTTGAGAGTTCTGAGATGAGAGTCATTGATGTAGGCAGGAAGAGCAGTTACTAGACACATAGAATTTAACTTGGGCCTCCATGAAATTTGGATGGGCAGAGAGGAGTGAAAAGGAAATTCCATGAGGAGGTTAAATATAAAGCTAGGGATGGTATTAGAGTTCTCTTCTAACTGCTTGAATTCTGGCTTGACTATTTAGTAAAATCACGATATCTGCCTCATAATGTTATTGCTATTAGGATATTTGTATGAGATAAGGAGCATAAAATGCTGAGTACAGTGCCAGGTACCTTGGAAGCACTCAATATGGATAGATAGTACTACTGTTACCATAGATGATGTGAAAACTAACCCATTCATTCCATCCAAGAAGTGAGCTAGCTCCGGCTCCCCGGAATGTATCATTAGTTCAGTGACTTTTTGCCTAGAACATAAAACTGGTTTAAGTGGAGCCTTAAACTTTAATGGTTTGGATTTAAGGGGTGGAGGAGTGAGTGAGGAACTGGTTTTGAGTATATTATTAGAATCACTTTTATACTTATATCTAAGTTGGTTACTGGTAAATTCACTGTGAAACTGAATTACTGCAAAGGAAGTAAACTAGTAAGTTTAGTGGAGAGGTGTTTTGCTCTTTCTTCAAACTCCTTCATGCAGACAGAGGATGCTCCTTTTAAGTCAACTTTCTGCTTTTAAAAGGGGCAAGGAACAAGAAGTAACATGAGCTATATTACTTTCCAGCCACTCCTTAACACATGTAATATAAACTTCTAGCTCCCAAAATATCTTTCTTGACCTTAGCGCTCTTTTGGATTCTGCTATTTCCTACTTGATCCTTTCATCCAGCCCCACCCCAGATATCTTTAAAAAAGCATGAGCTCAGACCTAGCTTTTCCTTTCTCACCTATTGCAGGAATTGTTATTTTAATCATTTAAAAAAGTTCCTTTAGGCTCGGCGCCTGTGGCTCAACGGGCTAAGGCGCCAGCCACATACACCTAAACTGGCGGGTTCGACTCTAGCACGGGCCCGTCAAACAACAATGACGGCTGCAACCAAAAAAAATGGCCGGGCGTTTTGGCAGGCACCTGTAGTCCCAGCTACTTGGGAGGCAGAGGCAAGAGACTCGCTTGAGCCCAGGAATTGAGGTTGCTGTGAGCTGTGATGCTACGGCACTCTATCCAGGTGACAGCTTGAGACTCTGTCTCAAAAAAATAAAAAAGTTCCTTTAGGCCAATGTGAGTGGATTGCCTGAGCTCAGGAGTTCAAGACCATCCTGAGCCTGACCAAAATCCCGTCCCTAAAAATAGCCAAGCACTGTGGTAGGCACCTGTAGTACCCACTACTTGGGAGGCTGAGGCAAGAGAATGACTTGAGCCCACGAGTTTGAGGATGTTGTGAGTGGTGATGCCATGGTACTCTACCAAGGGCAGCAAAGTGAGACTCAAAAAAAAAAAAAAAGTTTCTTTGTGAAGATTACATGCACACTTGGAATGGAAGGCCATTTTCTCACTGGAGCTTCATGCAATGATGGCTGGAATTTTGCAGATTTATCTACAATATACACAAGCCCTAGATGAGTCAATGGACTCATATTTTACATCTACATTTGGAAATATTGTGAGAGTAAGCACTTTCTTCTTTACTTACAATACAGAAAATATTAAATCAAAAACCTTAGAAATTCTTCCAAAGTACCCCATTCATTACAGCTTCAGGTCATTGCCCAGTTTTCCTTATCTGGATTTGTTACCCTGCCGGGCACCTGCCCAAGCTGGGGGCCTCTGCATGAAACCTTCTCAACTGCCCCAGCACACACCAAGCTCTTGACTAAAGCAGTTCATGTCACGCTCTTCTCTGTACTCTTAGAATCCTTTTGTCACACTGATTTGAAACTTAGCAGATTATGGCTTTTATCACCCAGTGAAACTTATTTCATCTTCCCGATTAGATGGTAAAATCCAAGGTAGTTCCTCTGTATTCCTGCTTACTGCCTAACACAATGCATTGAAAAAGAAAGCCCTCAGAATAACATTTTATGCTTATTCAACAGTGTCTCCCCAGTTCCAGAATAGCTTGACTAATAATGATTGCATGATTGAATCATTATTTTCTTTACTCTGAAAACAGAAAACATGTCATTCCTGGGAGGTCAGCTTGGGATCTGTAATCTTCAGTTCTTAAACGTGGTATTTTTGATGCTTCACTGGATGATAATATCTGAGAGGGTCGCAATGAGCAGGTCCTTATTACGGAGACTCAGTGTGGTACTAATTTCAGATTCTGTGTTCAGCTTGTAGGGAGCACAAGGCCTCAGACAGTCCTATTTATTAATTGGATTTGGCAAGGGGAATTAATTCCTTGTAAAACACATAAGCTATTAAAAATAACATTCAAAGAAAGTTAAAAATAATGTGTAAAAAAGACTAAATTACTTAATTCAAATCCAAGTTTAGACAAGTAATTCTATTAATATTTAAAAACTATTGATAACACTTAAGTGTTTAAAAAAGAGGCCAGATGTGAGATGGTAACTCAATTTCCTTAGCAAGTGGTTTTTTTCTTTTTCTTTTTTTTTTTTTAATTTTAACATTTTGTACAGCTTCTGATAATCAAGACTTTATAAATGGTGGAATGATGAAGCTAGGTTTCTTTCTTTCTTTTTTTTTTTTTTGAAGCTAGGTTTCTTAATGGTGGACCTCCTGAAATATTAAATAAATTTAAAGACACTCAGTATTTTGTATTTTATCTATGGGTTTAATATTCATAGATGCAATCAATCTCAGACCAAAAATATTCAAGGTAAAAAATAAAAGAGATTGTTGTGTCTGTACTGAACATGTACAACCTTTTTATAGTATAACAACTGTTTATGTAGCATTTACATTATATTAGGTTTTATAAGTAATTTAGAAATGATTTAAAGAGTATAGTAGGATGTGTATTGGGAAATACTACACTTTTTTATATCAGGGATGCAAGCATTTGTGAATTTTGGCTCCCGGTACCAATTCCCAACAGATTTTGAGAGATGGCCGTGCATATCCCTTTTCTGGAGAAAATCTAATGCTTTCTTTGTATTCCCAAAGGGGCTTTTAATCAAAAGAGATTTAAAAGCACAGCATTCTTTCTACTCACTATGTAGTTCAAAAGAAGAGATACTTTCAAATTATATTTATTCCAAATATGTCCCAAGTTTTAATGCATTTCTTACTTATTTTTGAAGTAAACAAAAAACAAACAATGCCCTCTACCTTTAACAGTCTCAAAGTTAAAAACGGAATCAAAAACAAACACAGGTAGTTTTCAAAGGCTAAACTTACCTAATGATCCTTTGGGCCTAAAGAACTTGACAAGGATTTCTAGAGTTGCTCTTGAGAGCTTTGAACATCTGGAGTTCTCATACGAGTGGGGCTGCCAGGTCATTAAAAAGCGTTAGCTTTTTAGTTTGCCTGATTAAAAGTGTTGTATCATGTCCCTTAGGGCCCACAAAACCCACTAGAAGCACTTAAGTGATTTCCACACAGTGAAATGGTTCTCTAGGCAGTTAATTAGGAACTATGCCTTTGCCAGACTCAAAGAACTTTTCAAATCACATAGCGATCATCATAGTGTGTCTATTGCACACATTATTGAAAAAAAAAAGTTGCTTGAGCTTATGGTAAAAGCTCTTATAGAAAATCAGAATTAAAATAACTATCTTCTAACCAGCGATATTATGTGGAATAAAGTTTTTAAGAAGTCTGGCTTCTTGTTTATTAAAATAGTGTTGGGTGGAGCTGGGTAAGAGGAAAAGCCAGCTTTCAGGGAAAGTAATTTTAAAGGCTCTTGTTCATGTCTAATGTGCTTGTCATAAAGCAACAAATGACACTCCAGCTGCAAATGCTAATGATAACAGAATTCAGACAGGACAGGGAGGAATTCTGTAAGTGTATTTTTTATCTTTTATGCTAAGGATAGCAGCAAATTATTAAAATACCAAAGAAATATTCAAAATAAAAAATTAAAGAATCACATCTTTTGTGCTTCACATGTCCTAAAACATAAACACTTTTTAAAAATTCTTCCTTCTTGACACCTCAGCCCCAGCCTATTATATAGAACAACATATAATGTTACTAGACTAGATAAGAATAAAAGAGAAATCATCTACTAATGAATCATTTCTAGCACCCCATGCCAGACCCTCCTCTGCTCGTGCCCACCATGGCCACCGTTCAGCAGCTTGTAGGAAGATGGTGCCTGGTGGACGGCAAAGGCTTTGATGAAGGAACTAGGAGGGGGGTGAGCTGTACAAAAAATAGGCACAATGTCCAAACCAGATTGTATCAACACTTGTGACGGCAAAAACCTCACCATAAAAACTGAAAGCACTTTGAAAACAACACAGTTTCCTTGTGTCTTGGGAGAGAAGTTTGAAGAAACTATAGCTGATGGCAGAAAAACTCAGACTATCTTCAACTATACAGATGGGCATTTGTTCAACATCAAAAATGGGATGGGAAAGAAAGCATAACAAGAAACCATAACAAGAAAATTGATAGATGGGAAATTAGTGGTGGAATACATCACAAACAATGTCACCTGTACTTGGGTCTATGAAAAAGTAGAATAAAAAATTCTATCATCACTCTGGGCAGGAATTGGTTATGAAAATGAACAAACTCAGTTCAATCAGCAAGTCTCCATCTTGCTTTTTTTTTTTTAATAATTGATATATTCAATTATCTTTATCACAAATATTTAACATGCAACTATTTCAAAGTGTTGGCTCAATTAGGTTCCTCCCTTTGGTTAATAAATAAATATGTTTGTCCTAATAAAAAAACTTTTATTCTCAAATAAAATTTGTTCCACATTTTGTACTTTTTTTTCCTCCAGTATTTTCAAATCTTCCTTGTGAGGTGCAACCCTCAAACTGTGTGCTTTTTGGAGGATTATCATTTACTTCTTTTTGAATAGTACTGAAGCTGTTTTACCCTCTAAGTAGGATGTTAATTCCCTATGACGCCATTTGAGAACATTGGTCTAACAACCCAAGCTGTTCTGTGAAAAACCATAACTCAAAATAGAGAATTAGGAGAAACCCTGGTTATTGTGAAAATCTCCCCAATAACGAGATAAATTAGGTAAAATTAAGATAGATTTCCTAAAGATTTAGTATGATTTCTCTAAAAGAATAATTAAATCTGGAGGACAATGATCACGTATGGAAAAAAGGCTCAAAGTTAAAATTCCACAGCCTAATAAAAGTATAGATTGTAAAAGTTTATTAGCTTTGCAGTAGAATTAAATCACACATATTATATAGTTAGGCAATGAAGAAGTACACTATTTTTTTTTTTGAGACAGACTTTTATTTTGTTGCCCACGGTAGCCTGTTCTAGGGTTGTAACTCACAGCAATCTCAAACTCTTGGGCTCTGTAGTCCTCAGCTTCCTGAGTAGCTGGGACTACAGGCACAGGCCACAACTGCCTGGCTATTTTTAGAGACGGGGGGTGGAGAGGGTGAGGGTTAAGGAGGTGGCTGGTTTTGAACTTCCTGACCTCAAACAATTGACCTCTCTCTGCCTCCCAGCCCAGCTTAAGAAATATACTTTTTAAAACAAATGAGGCTTTACTTACTCCCAAGTCCCCATTTCCATTCAGTAGCAAAGAAACAACAAATTTAATTTTTGAATTTAAATATAACCCAATGTCTTTTGATTTAAATCTTTATTTCTTCTTGACAATTATTCAGACATTGTAGCATTTAATTTCTTCCCCAGCATTAACCCTGGATGCAGGGGCAGCACTTGTTACACACAGGAAAGGTATGACAAGACAGTAAACTGGTGCAAAGTACTCCAAGAGTTGAGAGACGGCAATTCTGGATCTTTTATGGAAACAGTTCCTCATTTGGGCAGTAGTAACGTAAAAATGTCTCTTATCTCTGTGCTGAGTTATCTGTTTCATAATGTAGAAAATAAGGTATGGTACCAGCCAAAAATACAGGCAGTAACCCTGCACTAACAGCTAGGAGAGTTTAGTGGTTTACAAAGAGGAAGTTAGGGGAAAACAAGGCAAAACAATACTAAAGTTAAACACACACCCTTACCAGATGGGCCCAGGGTGAGGGTTAAAAAAAAACAAAACAGTCTCAGGCTCGGGGCCTGTAGCTCGGCACCTGTAGCTCAGCAGCTACGGTACAAGCCACATAGATTGGAGTTGGCAGGTTCAAACCCAGCCCGGACCTGCCAAACAGCAATGACAACCACAATACCACCAACAAAAAATAACTCGGTGTTGTGGTGGGCGCCTGTAGTCCCAGCTACTTGGGAGGCTGAGGCAAGAGAATCGCTTAAGCCCAAGAATTTGAGGTTACTGTGAGCTGTGATGCCACAGCACTCTACCAGGACAACATAGTGAGACTCTGTCTCAAAAAAAACAAACTCCAAAAACACCAGTCTCATCTTTATTTCTAATATAGGAAACAAGATTAGCTGTATCTTTTCATTTAGTTCTTCAATTAAGCAAATATTTAATCAAATCAACAGTCTCTCTCTCTCTCTCTCTCTCTCATATAAAGGGATCATATAATATCAGACCCAACTCTAAAAATACCCACAATATTGTTGAGATTTAACAACAACTAAGAAAACAAGTAAAAGCTGACTGAAGTAGTTTCTTACTTTTTTGATTTTTCTTTTTGACATGATAGCTAAGAGTTGTCTGATCAAGGAAGCAGGATCCTTTGGGCTTAAATTCGTCTAATGTAAGAAGATGAACGTTTAATTTGTAAAACACTAAACCAGCAAGTCTAGTTTTTCCACCAATATTATGCTATAGTTCTTGTAAGAACTTTCTAGCCTTGTGGTGATGGTAAGATGTTTAACAGGGAGAATTACAAGAGGAGGAGATTTTTAGTTTCAGAATTTGCAAGTCAAATTTAGAAAATACCCACTTCAGTTCAGCCCAGCAACACACATATACACTCAAGTACAAGAAGTTAAAAAAAAGTCCGAACCTAGACATTTGGTTGAATATATAAACATACGTATATTTAATCAATATTCTATTAGAAACATTTAAATAGTTTTCAATTTTTTGTTTTATGCTATTATAGGATCATAATCTTTTATCTGTGATTCTGAAATACAAAAAACTCTGAAAACTTTTTTATAACTTATGTGGTGGTAAAAGCTGACCTGACATGAACTTATTTGACAATAAAACCTATGAAGCTATTAAGTATTTATAATACTTCATGTGAATATTTATGTTTCACTGTAAATTATTAGTTTTGATTGTGGAATGCTGTCCTAGTACCCCCTAAGGTATTATATAATATAGAGTCTATCATACACAGCATCATATATATATTTTACATGAATCATATATTATAAATTACATTTGATATATCAAAATGTTAAATCTCTTTCAAATCTGAGAAATTCCAAATTCTGAAACATATATGCCCCAGGGTTTTGAATATCGGACTATGGAACTTTATATATTGAAACAAATGTCCTTAACATTTTTGTTTTGTCAGGATAAATTTATATTATGGTTACATACATATTCAGTCAGATTTTCTGGGTTGGAGTCCTAGTTTTGTTATTTATTAGTAGTAGCTAGACTTAAATTTTCTCATCAGTAAGATGGGGATAAGAGTTGGAGTTATTGGTGCATCTTAGAAGGGCACAAAGCTTACTAAATGCAGAATACAAATGTCTTCATACAATAACTAAGAAAATGCCATGAAGGATACGTTAAACAGTTTGATGAAACCATTTCAGATTGTATATGAAACCAGCACATTGTACCCCATGATTGCACTAATGTACACAGCTATGATTTAAAAAAAAAAAAAAAAGAGTTGGAGTTATTCTGAGAAATAAATCAGGTAACACGTTTAAAACACTTAGAACAATGGCAATTAGTAAGCATTTAATATATGTCAGCTATAATTATAGTAAGTGAAGAATGTACCAATTTATAACCAATTTATCTTTCTCACAACAGTGCACTCACTTCCCTATGCTCTTGTTTATGTTTGGTATTATCATTCTTGTCTAATGTGACAAGCCAAAAAAAAAAACAAAACCCATTGTTTTGCTTGCCATTTCTTTGATTTCCAGTAGGGCTGAAAATATTTTCATACTTTTATTAACCATTAGTATTTATATACTCAACTCTTTGAGTGTCACACTTTAAAAAAATCAACCCTATTATGAGATTAAAATATTTACATTTACCTAATTTTTCTCTAGTATCTGTAAGCTTATTCATTTCTTCATGAGTTTAACCCTCTTGAGATTTTGGTTCTTTTGACTTTATTTTTTATTTATTTATTTTTTAGAGACAGTCTCACTCTGTTGCCCTCAAGAGTATTGTTGCATCACAGCTCACAGCAACCTCCAGCTCGTGGGCTTAGGTGATTCTCTTGTCTCAGCCTCCCAAGCAGCTGGGAATAGAGGTGCCCACCACAACACCCAGCTATTTTTTGTTGCAGTTTGGCTGGGGCTGGATTTGAATCCGCCACCCTCGGAATATGGCCAGTGCCCTACTCATTGGGCTACAGGCGCCACCCTGTAGCGCCACCCTGTTTTTTAAAAAAAAAAACAAACCCTATGGCTCGGTGCCTGTAGTGCAGTGGTTAGGGTGCTGGCCACATACACCAGGTCTGGCAGGTTTGAACCCAGCTCTAGCCTGCTAACCAATAAACATGATAACAACAAAAAAATAGCTGGGTGTTGTGGCAGGCACCCATAGTCCCAGCTACTTGGGAAGCTGAGGCAAGAGAATCACTTGAGCCCAAGAGTTTGAGGTTGCTGTGAGCTGCAATGCCACAGCACTCTACCAAGGGTGACATGAGACTGTCTCAAAAAATAAAAATCCTGGGCGGCTCCTGTGGCTCAGCGAGTAGGGCGCCGGCCCCATATACCGAAGGTGGTGAGTTCAAAAATCCTATATAGTCAGCCAGTTGCCCCAATAATTATTGAATAATCCATCTTTTCATTACTTACTAAAAATTCTATTTTTATCATATACTAAATTTTTGGTCTTTTTCTAGATACCACATATTATTCTTTTGATGACCCTATTAATTCTCTTGCCCATACCATATTGTTTTTATTTCTGATAGGTCAAATACTCCCTTATTATTTTGATTTTTCAAAATTTTCTTATATATTCATACACATTTATTCTTCCAGATAAAAATTGGAGTTACTTTGCTAAGTTTTCAACTAAACAGCATTGGGATTTTGATTGGAATTAACTTGAGGGAAACTGACATATTTCGATTTTAAGTCATTTATTCAAGGACATAAAATATTGCCACAAAATACTGTCATTTATTCAAGGACATAGAAAAATTGCCCTTTCTTCAAGGTGTATATGTCATAAACTTTAAAAGTCCCTTCTATCCTAAAGCTAAAGATGCTGGCATGGATGTGGGACTGCAAACTAATACAGCCTCTTTGGAAAGAAGTATGGGGAATTCTCAAAGAACTCAAAAGAGACCTTCCATTTGATCTTGTTATCCCATTACTAGGAATCTACCCAGAAGAAAAAAAAAATCATTATAAGGACATTTGCACTAGATCGTTTATTGAAGCTCAATTTACAATCGCCAACATGTGGAAACAATCTAAATGCCCATCAACCCAGGAATGGATTAATAAACTGTGGTATATGTATACCATGGAATACTACTCAACAACAACAAAAAAAAGTTGAGGATTTTACATCTTCTGTATTAACCCGAATGGAGCTGAAACACATTATTCCTAGTAAAGTATAACAAGAGTGGAAAAGCAAATATCTAATATGAAGCCAGTAGAGGATCTAATAATATATGCCCACATAAGAGAAAAACTCAATTTAAGTTGGGGGAAAGGGAATGAGGGAGGGGAGAGATGGGAAGAGGATGGGTGTGCTCTCGCTTAATGGGCACAATGTAAGGGTACCTGGCACACCTCTTGGGTGCGGGACACAACTACAACAGGAACTCTATCTAACAAATGCAAATATTGTAACTTAATTGTAACCTTGCATTAATCTGAAATTAAAAAAAAAATCATTGCTAGACTGGGCATGGTGGCTCTGGCCTGTAAGCCTAGCACTTTGGGTGGCTGAGGCGGGCGGATTGCTTGAGCTCAGGAGTTCAAGGCCAGTCTGAGCAAGAATGAGACCCTGTCTCCAAAAAAGTCCTTGCTAATAGCTACAGCTGATTAACAAGTTCTGAAATACATATGCCCTTTGTTTTTAGCAATAAAAAACTAAATTGATTAATATGTGAATATCTATTAGTAGTAGGTAGTTGCTATGGATTAAATGTTTGTGTCCCCACCCCCAACCCACAATGTGATAAAATTTGGAGATGAGAAGGTAATTAGGGTTACTTTAGATCCCCATGACGGGATTAGTGCCTTTATAGGAGATACCAGAGAACTTGCTTTATCCGTGTACACACAAATAGATCATGTGAGCACACACAGTAAAAAGATATAGCTTCTGGTACCCTAAAGAGCCAGCCTACCAGTGGATTCTGAATTTGCAGGCAGATTTATGCTGCTTCTCCTAAAGCGTAAACTTCTCTCTGCCAATCCCTACTGGACTGGAGTTCCTACTAAATCAGCAATTGAAAACAGTTCCTCTTGGGCAGCGTCTGTGGCTCAGTGAGTAGGGCACCGGCCCCACATACCAAGGGTGGTGGGTTCAAACCTGGCCCCTGTCAAACCTGAACAAAAAAATAGCTGGGTGATGTGGCGGGCGCCTGGTAGTTCCAGCTATTCGGGAGGCTGAGGCAAGATAATCACCTAAGTCCAAAAGCTGGAGGTTGCTGTGAGCTATAATGCCACAAAATAGAAAAATAATAAAAATAAAAATAAAGGAAAGAAAGAAAATAACTCCTCTTAATACGTTAAGCTATTGCTTGGAAAGTTTTCCCACTCTCCCTTTCCTCTTTTCCTCCCACTTCCCATTAATCTGCTTAGTACACAGCGAAAGAGAAGTTTGGGACTTGATTTGATGTCCAAATGAGAAGGCAGACAGGCAACATGAAACCCGCAGTGTCCTATTTTATCCTGAACCAAACCTTTTACTACTAGTTCAGTAGCCACTGGTCATGAAACAAGGTCCCAAATTCAACAGAAGACTTAAATTCTTGATGAAATAGAAAGAAACAAAAACAGTAGTAGTTGTTGAAACTGTAGTAATTTATAAGGCAAGCACAACAAAAATAATGCTACATTTAACTGAAAAGCACACTATACACCATGTTTTTTTAAAAGACAAGTGACATTTTAGTTATAACTTTTTATTTATTGTGCACAGAGAAGGTAACTTCAGAGCAAGATATGTAGTAATGATTGTCTACGTCCTAGGAAAAGTTAATTTCTAAAATTTGTGTTCCAAAAACTGTTTAAATCTATACAATTTGTAAACCACACAGAAGAGTGTGCAACATTGACAACTTAAAGTTATTTCTGAATTTAAATGTGCAGGCATTTTTTAAATTCTTGTTTTATAACAGCTTTTATTTTATCACTTTTAGATATGATATATTATGCTTCAGAAGTATTTTTAATAAGAAATGGATCACGTTATATGGGGGGAGGAAAGGTGGGTGCTTTTAGCATTTTGGAAATACTAAAGTTATTTAAAATATTTTCAATAGAACTATACTGGAACCTCTGTGATACAGTGATATAGAATTATCAAATCAGAATATATCCCAGTATATCATTAGTAATAATGTTCTTAGGAGAGCTCTTGTGAATGTGTTATTAGCATGGGTCCAGCATATCCTCTGCTTTGCCCTCAGTCCCCTAATTCAAGTGAAAAAAATAAAATTATTTTCTTTTAGACTACACCTAAGCAGTACATAGTACAAAAATACTGGACGAGATGACAAAAACACCACTGCATTTTAGTTTTGGCTCTGAGATTTTAACCAAGTCATTTGGTTTAAATTTCCTCATCTGCACAAACAGAAATAATAATTCTTAAGTCATAGAATATCTGGTATGATTTAATGCAGCAAAATGGCATCAAGTGGAGAAAGAAAGAAAAAAATTGAGAGGTTAATATACGTTAGATGCTATAGATACAAGTGAGGCTCTTAAGAGCTTCTTTAGGTCCCTGATTGTGCCAAATTAAAATTTTAAATTAAATAATTCATAAAATGCTTTAAATTCAAATAATACATACTTCTTTCAAAAGAAACTTACTTAATTTTAATACATTTTAAAAGGCTTACAATTATTAAATCTTAAAAGCAAAGTAAATCAACCAGTGGAAAATAAACATGCTTTCTTTCCAAATGTCATCTTTTAGCAGACAAATAAAAGTTCATAATAATCCATGTTTTATATTAAAAAAAACTACTTTTCAAAAGGGACCCTAAAAAAGTTAAATAAGCATACTATTTAAAATTTTACAATGGAAAAATCTCACACATTGTTATAATTTTCTATTGTCTAAAGACTATTTTACAGATGAATATTAAATAATTTCATACAATATTTAACACATTCTATAGGCAAAATTTCCTCAAACAAAATTTTAATTCAAAATGTTATTCATTAAATTTTTTGGAGAAAAAGGATTGAGTACATCAAAATATGCTGAAAAGACACTTTGTTTTCTCAAAAAATAAAATTTAGTGAAATCAAGAAAATTAAACATTATAGATCAAAAGTTAGGTTCTTAAAATTAGAAAAATATCTAAGCACCACTATTAAAATATAAATATCATAAATTTAATAAATGTTTCAATAATGTATTTTTCTAGTAACCACACATGGATACATCTACATATTTAGGAAGTCCATGTTACAGATGATAAAAAAAAAAAGCCCTGATAGGGTTATAGCCTTTTATTTGATCTTACATACAAATAACTTGAAAGTGGTAATATATGTGTTTTTAACTCATAATTTCTTATTAGGAAGTTTAGCTACTTATGAGAAAAAGTAATTTAAAATTACATTAATACTTTGATTCTTAAAAGTCTAGTTAAAATATACATGGCATATACATGTCTTTATAAAACTCAATAACCTATTGGTATTTTGTTTCTTAATCTGGATAAAATATTCTAGAACATAATCTTAACAAAAACAGCAATCAACAGTGCAATGTGTATAAATATCAGATAGAGATCCTTTTGTTTGACATGTATATCATATGTGTCAAATATAAGGCCTCTGAAGTATATTTTCTACTCTCCAAAACCTTAATAGAAATTTATAATTTTTATTTATCTAATCATTATTTACTAGGGAGATTTGCTACTCAGACCAAAGACTTTTGTAATTTAAACAAAAGATTACTAGTTTTTCATTTTTTAAGTTTAAGAGGTATTTTTCTTTCAATACCTTATATAGTAAAACATATCAGGAAAACATATTAATTTTCAGATGTTGTACGATAATTACTTAGGTGATAAAGAATTAATAAAATTTTCAATGTCTGCTAAAGAATCATGAAGTCCATCATTCATATCTTGACTTCTTAGAAATTTTTTAAGAGTATCTAACGCAGTTGTTGCCTCATTTTTTGATGGTAATGGGAGTTCAGCGTCTATTGATCCACCATCATCCTCTTCATCAGAAGTATAAAACCCAGTTTCATCTGATTTACCTTCTTTGGTCAAGACTGTATCATCATTTGGTGCTGCTTCACATGTCTCCAAATCATCATCCAAGGCAGCATACTCCTCAATAGATAAACCTGCAGGAAATTCCACCCCTGCTCCCAGTGCATCGGCAACCCAATCAATACTAGTATCTTTCTCTGCATTTGTTGTGTCGCTTTCTCCCTTTTGAGATTTGAATCCTGCTTCTTCATAGCTTTTAACAATAGTCTCTGAGGTTACAGCCCTCCAACAAAGATGTAATGTATCAACTGCATCTAGTAGTGAAAATGTAAATTCTTTGCTGCTTTCAACAGAGCTTAAAAATTTCTTAACTAGACAATATCGATATTTGATTTTAAGGTCTTTAATAACACCCTGTTTCATAGCTATAAATTTAGAAGGTAAACATGATGGAAAGAATGCTAACTCAATGGACTTAAGGTTCTTTACCTCTGGATGAGCAGGGAAAGAATCAATAAAAATCACCACTCTTCGCTGCAGGGCTTGAAATTTCTCATCAAGCTTCCTCATCCATTGTTCGAAAACATCTGATGTCATCCATGCCATTTTGTTAGCTTCATAACACACAGGCAATGATTTTATACCTTTGAAACAATGCGGATTTCTGTTTTTTCCAATGATAAGCAAAGGAAGCTTCTCTGAGCCATCCATGTTTGTGCCAACCACTAGAGTTATTCTATCTTTGCATAACTTTCCAATTGAGCATGTTTCTCCTTTAAATGCAAACGTATTCGTAGGTAGCATTCGATAAAGCAGCCCAGTCTCTTTTATATTAAAAACATTTTTAGGATGATAATCATTTAAATAATAAGGAAGTACATTTTGGTACCAGACAGTTGAAGGGTCTACTGATACACCTGTAGCTTCTACAGGTTGAGCTCTGAATACTAAACCATACCTAGATTTAAAACGATCCAGCCAACCATTACTGCACTTAAAATCATTATGACCCAGTTTCTGGGCAAAATCATTAGCTTTTAGACGCAGCATTGGGCCATTAACTGGTACATTTAGACATTGAGCAATTCGATACCACCTCATTAATGCCTCTTCCAAATCTGTGTAAAAAGCAGTTCTTAGTCTTTTTCTCTTTGGATCAAATCTTAGAGATTCAAAGGCTTCTAGAACTTTGTTTTTATTCTTCATAATAGAAGATAAGGAATTTTTTTTAATACTATATTCAGCTGCAATCTCTGCTTTTTTCTTGCCACTTTCCACTGCATTTATAATGTCGATCTTTTCCTCAATGGATAGGCTTTTCTTTTTTTTAACTGTTACTGGAAGAGTTGGGGAATCCCCGGAAGCTTCTGCCATTTCAAACAGTGCTTATGTAGAGACTTTTCCTCTTATTTCAGTTTATTTTTTGATTTCTTTTCCAGTATGATATAGATTGCTACCTTCTATTCCACCTCATGTATTAAAAGTTAGTATCTACCAGTCTTATTTTTCAGGAAATTTGTAAAAGATTTGAAGAAAAATGTTATACCCAACTAGAAGATAAACTTCCTTCCTAGAACCTTGTGTAGCTCAGTTTATACTTTATTCAGAGTTCTGGAAGTCAAGCTAAAATAGAAATCTCATTATGTCAAACCTGTTCAGTGCTGCTGACATATTTTGGAACTTCATTCCTTTAAGATGATCCATTTTATCCATGCACACATTCAACCTTGTATTACTTCTCCACAGAAGGGCTCTGAGATACGAAGTCAAAAATGTTCAGAAATTTTCACACAAAATGTTATCTATTAATTTCCAAGTCTCTTCATGGTAAAGAAGAAAATCATAGGTAGAATCCTTCTAGAACTCACCAGCAAATATTCTTCTGTGTCTTGAAAAGTTAAAAACAAAAACCAACAACAAAAAAGAGAAAGCAGCAATTTTAGTGATATGTCAAGTGAACATCAAAAAGAATATTTATACAATTTTTTTGGCATTAATAATGTAGAGAACAGAAATGTGTTTCTGAAAAGATAATAATCAAAACTTCTAGGAGAAATGCTTACCTCCTGAAGGACCTCTCTGTAAAATGCTCTCTAGCTCAGCTCTGCTCAATGCATTTGAATTCTCACTTGCCTCTGAATACTTTATAATAGATAGTTCTGAAATAAATCAGACAAATTTAGTCTGTTTTGAAAATGTGGGCTTACCAAAATTAAAGAACTAAAAATGATGCTGGATAAATCCTTGGTGGCTATTTTTTACATGAGGATACAGACTGTACCCTCTAACTTCTCTAAAAGAAAAACACAGACAGTAGTCACAAGGTTCAACTTTTAATAGCATATGGGAAGACAATGTCTCCTTTACAGGAAACTGTTTCACTAACAAATCAAATCAAGTGATTGATAATTCCATTAAAAAAAATCTAAATCTCATTCTACCTAAAAGTTTTAAAACCCAGTATCCATTTGACACATTAGCCAAATTTACAGAGGCCAAAAATACTTGACAAAATTAACAGCAATAAACAAATTATTAAAAGATCATAATGTAGAAAAAGATACAGACTAAGAGTAAAAAGGAGAGTGATCATGAGTCTTAGCTTCTCAGGACCTCTACTTTTTATCTGTAAAAAAAAAAAAACAACAAAAAAACCCAAGGTGCTAGAGTATCAAAACTGAGAAGTGGCTCTGCTATTTAGTACTTATGTGTGATTCTGGGTTATTTACTCATCCATGTGAAGCCTCAGTTTGCTATCTGTAAAATGGGAATAACCATAGTAGCTACCTCACAGTGTTCCATATTCAAGACATTCAACGAACCAGTAAAATGCACTTAGCACAGTATTTAGTGCCTTAAGAAAGTGCTCAACAAGTGTACGGTAATGGTCTCATCAACATGTTATTATCTTTCTTATATCCTTTGGCTGTCTCAATCTACAATTTAGAAAATTTTATAAAATCCTACTTGCAAATAGAAGCAAGAATTCTACCTTACACATATCCTGAAAGTAAGTCCTGAGACTTTCAGAGTAGATTTCTTAAGTCCTGAGAACAGTCTCCTGGGCCTATACGGGCTAACTTCTGCTTTCCAGTCAGTATTTCCCTACCAGAACCTATCAGGTTTGAGTCTCCTGCAGTCAAGACAACAAAAGTCTAATTTGATGAGTGATTGTTACTGTGTGACAGTGCAGACACTCTATTCCTCTTGATATGCTTCCAGGTTTCCCAAAGGACAAATGCATTTTTTTTTTTAAATTGAGACAGAGTGTCACTTTGTCACCCTTGGTAGAGTGCCCTGGTGTCATAGCTCACAGCAACCTCAAACTCTTGGGTTCAAGTGATTCTCTTGCCTCTGCCTGACAAATACATTTTTACACACAATTTTTTAACAAATTTTTTGGTCAAACTTCTTCTGCCTTTGTTGTTCAACTCATAGTAGGAATTTTTTTCACAGGAATTACAACCAGCAAACCAGTCTTTTTATATTGTTGTTACAAAAGAGAACATACTAATATAATAATAATAATGATAACTCAGGGCTTAAGTTTCCAAAGGGCATTATTATCTCTATTCTAAAAAACTAAAAAGACAGGGAAAACTGGAATTCACTGGTTACTGTTATAATGTGGTTAAATGCAGTCCAGAATCTAGGCTTTTTAACATCAAGTCTTCACTACATTACAGTATCTTTCTTTCTTTCTTTCTTTTTTTTTTTTTTTTGAGACAAAGTCTCACTATGTTGCCCTTGGTAAAGTACCATGGCGTCACAACTCACAGCAACCTCAAACTCTTGGGCTTAAGTGATTCTCTTGCCTCAGCCTCCCAAGTAGCTGCGACTACAGTCGCTCGCCACAATGCCTGGCTATTTTTTGTTGCAGTTGTCTTTGTTGTTATTGCCCCAGGCCGGGTTCCAACTCGCCACGCTTGGTGTATGTGGCTGGCACCATCACCACTGTGTTATGGGAGCCAAGCCCATTACGGTATCTTTCAATCACACTGGTGGGGCCTCCCATTACCAGTTATACATTCTATGCTCCCAGCACCAAGCCAAGCCAGCATTTCATTTCTAAGTAATAAGAAATGACCATTCAACTGAAAAAAGAAATATTGCTTATATATGGGATCTCCCTGTGTATTTTCTTGGAATTTCCTGAAATCTACAATTTTTTTCAAAATAAAAATTTTAAAGATTGCTCTTATTAAGAGGATACTAATCTTCAGAAACCAAGATAGCAACCAATTTTTCAAGAAAAAACCAACCAAAACTACTCTCTAAAAGAAAAAAGGCAATCGTCCAACTTCTTTCTTAACTCTCTCCTTCTTTCCCTTTCTTGTGTCCTTCCTTGCTCCTCTCCCTTCTACCTTATTTCATTTGTCAGAAATAAAATCTATCATCTCAAATAACAAGGATTAAGAAAGATTAACTGGAATTTCCCCTTATCTCATCCTTGTTAAAGCAATATAATCATATTATATATCTATATAATCATAGAGTTTTTTTTTTTTTTTTTGAGACAGAGCCTCAAGCTGTCACCCTGGGTAGAGTGCTCTGGCATCACAGATCACAGCAACCTGCAATTCCTGGGCTCAAGTGAGTCTCTTGCCTCTGCCTCCCAAGTAGCTGGGACCACAGGCGCCCGCCACAATGCCCGGCCATTTTTTGGTGCAGCCATCATTGTTGTTTGGTGGACCTGGGCTGGATTCAAACCCTCCAGCTCAGGTGTACATGGCTGGCCCCTTAGCCCATTGAGTCACAGGCGCCGAGCCAATCATAGAGATTTTTTATCATCTTTTTTTGATTTATAGGGACAGAGTCTTACTCTATTGTTTGGGCTCTCAAGCTGGAGTGCAATGGTGCCATCATAGCTCAATGTAACCCTGAACCCTTGGGCTCAAGCAATCTTTCTCCTTCAGCCTCCTGAGTAGCTGGGACTAATGACATGTACCGCCATGCTAGGCTAGTTTTAATTTTTTTGGAGGGACAGGGTCTCACTGTGTCAAAGAATCCTTCTGCCTCAGCCTCCTAAGGGGCTAGGATTATAGGTATAATAATCCTGCACCGGCCCTCATTGAAAAAATTGAAAATAATGACAGCTTTATTTATTTTTTCCCTTGAATTAATAGTACGTATTTCTTTCAATAACACCAATCAAAGCTACAACTTTCCGTGGCAAGATACAATATATCTTTATTTAGAAAACAATCACATTTCTAATGCCAAACCAGAGAAACTAGACTTTTTCCTTAGAAAGGAATAAGGTACTATTACTACCTCATCTCCCAGAGTATAACATCTGGGATATTTTTTTTGTAGGGAGTAATGGCAGTAGCTAATATTTATCAGAAGCAGTCATCCTTTCAACTTAGGCTCATTAATTATTCTTCCTCTTGAAAATATTACAGCACAGAAATGTGAACTACATTTTAGGGAATATTTTCCCTATGTCAACAGTAAAACTAACCAAAAAATAAGAATAGGCAAGTCACCAAAAAAGAATTACCAATAAACTACAAATAAAGAAAATAATAGTCATTCCCACTACTAATAAGAGAAATATAAATCAAAAGAAGATACCTTTCTGTTTTTTGTTTTTGCCTATCAGAATGGCAGTATCTAGTGTTTGTCAAAGTGCAGTAATATAGGTTGTTAGGAAGCACATAAATTGGTACAAAACTCATGGAAAGCAAATTAGGAATATGATACAAAAGCCTTAAAAATGCACATAACCTTTTATCCAACAAGTCCATATCAAGGATTTTATCCCATAAGAATAATTATAGATATAAAAATTTCTTACAAATGTGTTAATATTCTATTGCTATGTAACAAATTATCATATACTCAGTGGCTTAAAACAACACCCATTTATCATCTCACAGTTCCGCAGATCAGAAGTCCAAGCAGGCTCAACTGAGTCCTCTGTGTAGGGTCTCACAAGACAGAAATCAAGATGTCAGGCTGAGGATGAGGTCTTATCTGGTGGCTCTAGAGAAGAATTTGCTTCCAAACTCAATCAGGCTGCTTGCAGAATCCAGTTCCTTGCTATTACAGGACTGAAGTACCTAATTTTTTGTGTTAAGCCTCTTCACTTCAGCAATGGAGAACACTGCTCTTGTAGAATCTCTTTCATACTTTTACTCTCTTTGACTTCTTCATGAGAGGAAAAAACTCTCTGTTCTTAAAGGGCTTATTCAATTGGGTAAGGTCCAGCCAGATTATATCCTTTTTAATTAACTCAAAGTCAACTGATTAGTAACCTTAATTACATGTGCAAAAATCCTCTTGCAAGTAATATAACATAATTATGGAAGTAATATTCTATCATGTTCACAGGGGAGGGAATTATGCCAGGTGAGGGTCATTGGAGGTCATCTCAGAATTCTGCCTACCAAACAAGAAATATTCCTTACATTGTTGTTATATAATTATAGACAAGACTGGAAATTACCTAAATGTGCAACAAAAGGGTTAGTGAAATAAATTAAGAAACATTTGCAGGCTGAAATATTAGTGAGTCAGTGAAGGAGAAATTTACTGATATGAGAAAAATTCCATAATATGTTAAGTGGAAAAAGCAAAATACAAAACTATATTTCAACAAATACAACATATACTAAAAATTACATGAGAGGAAAAGGCTCACAGCTATTCCTACAGAGGTCTTTACCAGCAAACAGCAAGTTCTTAATAATAACTAGTTAACAACATTTTTACAACTCTAATGTTCTACTTTTGCACCAGAGTCTTTAAAAAAAAAAAAAATCAGTATTAGGGAACAAAGCTGGCCTTCTTCCCATTCAGGATTTCTAGAGGTAATAAGTTACTCTCCTTTTATCAATAGTTCTACAGAGAATCAACTACTTTCTAAACTTAAGAAAGTGCTCACTCATCGTCTTCCACAAATAGATTGCAACTGTGCTCACTTAATTCTGCCTGTACCATTACCCTAAGTAGCAGCAATTTCTGGTATTCTGGAACTTGCCTGGTGTTCAGCAGACAACATTATTTCTAAAACCCAAGCAGAGCTAGTCAGTTTCCTGGTGCTATAAGAGAATCAAATTAGTCCAACGTTCAGTTTTCCAAAAAAGGATCTTATTTATCATAGGAAACAGATATGCAGAGACAGCCACAACAAGCAGACTACAATGGGGACTTGAATTAAGGGCCATGAGAACAAAGAGGAGAGAATCCTCATAGGGAGGATAAAGAATGGGTTCATGATAAAACGGGTAAGGAGAGATAGGAAACCACTTCCACTAATAAAAATAGAAAATGTGGCATGGAGAAGGAAAATTACAGGGCAGGTGGATGCACAATGAAGCTTCATATTGATATTGATGTCTATACCTATTATCTATTAGTTGGCTAAACGAGCTCTTTTCTTCCAGATATAAAAAAAGAGTATTCATTTAGTTGACTATATGCTGTATACCCTGGAAAACAAGATTGGAGTTAGACCTTGGTAAATTTGAATGCCAGGATAAGGAATTACACCACAAATGCCAAGAACAAGGCCACATGAGTTTTCCCCAGTTATCACAGTAAACATAAGAGTGAACTTTCCCGCTTTTGGAAAGAACTGATACTCAGAGCCTTAATATCACTAAGTTCATCAAGTATGCAAATAGAATCTATACATACCTAAATGAATTGAACATTTACCTACCATAATTGTATCGCTTCTCGGCCTTTTGGCTAAGATCAAGTGTACCTACCATAATTGTTTTTTAAATGTTTAGAAATCCTAGTAATTCACACTGTACACCTTCACTTTGTACATTACCCATTTGGGGGTTTCTTAAAATGTTCCATTATTCAGCTGTCTCTAATGAAGGGTTTGTTTCCCTTGCTTTGTGATCAGCCACCTAAATATCTCTCCATGAAAAGATACTGATATGGAGCAATGAAATTTTTTGAGATATCACCAGAATTCTCACAGAAAAGATCTGAAGGCAGTACCTTCTTGTTTCTCTTAAAAAAATATAGATAAGCAATATACAGTATTCAACATCTAAGTCAGAGACATTTGGTTACATGCATAATTTATTCATTCAGAAAGGAATAAAAATAATATCTTTTAACTTGTTGGCCACCTTTCCACCCTGGTCACTAAAAGAAAAGCAGGATACTACATACAGTTCTCCACAAATTCAGTAAGTAAACAGTACCTTGATTTTTCAAAATCTTAATAAACAGCCAATAGCAGTGCAAAGTTAGATGACTAGATTACCTCCATGTTATAAGTATATATGGCAGGAGGCTCTTATCTCTCCAAACATAAATGCCAATTCAGAGAAAAGTAATAATTTATTCTTCCTAAACAAAATGAGCAGGCCAGATTCCCCAGGCTCTAGGGCAAAAGAAGGAAAGAAGGGAAGGGAGGAGGTTGGCAGGAAGGTAGGAAGGTAAGAGAGAGAAAGAAAAGAGGGTAAGAAGGAAGGCAAAGAAAACAAAATACAGAAAAAGTCTCCATTTCTCCAAAATACAGAAAAAGCCCTCCAAGCAGGGCTAAAATAAAGTCTTTGTTAGTACTAAAAATTTCTCCCAAATCCAAAGAACACTGGCTGCTGCTTCCTTTATCTGAAAGGATGTATAGAATTTCACTATTTTCCATCATCAGTTGAAGTGTTTTTTTAGAACCAGACTGCATTCTAATTTCCCTTGGGGCAGTAGAAATCATGGAAATATTAATCCCCTTTCTAGCCCCACACAGAGTAATACTATGGATGAAGATTAATAATGCACAGTACCAGTCTCAATGAAGAGTATCTAACATGATTAATAGCATCTTTTTTTACTTTTCTTTTTTCTTTTTTTTTTCTAGATAGAGTCTCACTATGTCACCCTCAGTAGAATGCTGTGCTGTCACAGCTCACAGCAATCTCAAACTCTTGGGCTTAAGTGATACTCTGCCTCAGCCTCCCAAGTAGCTGGGACTACAGGTGCCTGCCACAACACCTGCCTATTTTTTGATTGTAGTTGCCCTAGCCACTGAGCTATAGGCGCCAAGCCAATTAATAGCATCTTTACCAAAGAAGTCATTATTAGTTCCAAGCAGTTTCTAGTCCATCGGAATCATAATGAAAACCAACCGCAGGTGCCAAGGAAACTCTCCAGCTAAAGGCAAACTAATGCAAGTGCTCATCTTTCTAGTATAAGAAATATTGCACCTCTGAGACTAATAATGAAGCTAAACACCTCCCAAACTTAAGAGACAGCTAGCAGGAACCCTAAGGCAAGAGCCAGCTCAGTTAAGTACATATTGTCCATATAGTTCCAGCACTGCTGAGCAATACCATGCAGTTCTTCCAAGTCACCCTTCTGAAACCTTGAGAATAAGGCTTGTACTAGGCTATAAGTTTTGTTAACTACTTTGTTTCTATACAATAAGTGCAGTAATTATGCTAGAATGGGATTCTTTTCTTAAAATTGAGAAGACTAATTTGCTCTAAACCAATAGCTTTGAACAGAAAAATCCATTGTAAGCAAAGAACTAAAGTTACAGTTTAAGTGCAATGACATGGATAGTTATTCTTTTCATTTTTTTAAACACAGAGCCATTTTCAACACAGATAAGAAAGTGTTGTTGGGGCTCAGCGCCTGTGGCTCAACAGGCTAAGGTGCCAGCCACGTACACCTGAGCTGGTGGGTTTAAATCCAGCCCGGGCCCGCCAAAAAATGATGGCTGCAACCAAAAAGTGGCCGGGCATTGTGGTGGACGCCTGTAGTCCCAGTTACTTGGGAGGCAGAGGCAAGAGCCCAGGAATTGGAGGTTGCTGTGAGCTGTGATGTCACAGCACTCTATCCAGGGTGACAGCTTGAGGCTCTGTCTCAAAAAAAAAAAAAGAGGGGCGGCATCTGTGGCTTAAGGAGTAGGGTGCCGGCCCCATATACCAGAGGTGACGGGTTCAAACCTGGCCCTGGCCAAAAACTGCAAAAAAAAAAAAAAAAGAAAGTGTTGTTGGGGGCAGAGCTAAGTTGGCCAATTGGAGCCAACTTTCCACAAAGGCTCCCATCCAGAAGGAGAGTTAAAGGACAGAATTTTAGCAAGTAAGCTGATGGTTTGAAGAGAGAGAAGGTTGAAGAACGCACATCAACCCTGCTGAGGCAACTGCAACCCCAAGGATAGAAACAAAAGGTATAAAATCCAATGCCAAGGCTTGGTGCCTGTGGCTCAACGGCTCCACGTACACCTGAGCTGGCGGGTTTGAATCCAGTCTGGGCCCACCAAACAACAATGACAGCTGCAACAAAAAAATGGCCAGGCGTTGTGGCGGGCACCTGTAGTCCCTGCTACTCGAGAGGCTGAGGCAAGAGAATCGCCTAAGCCCAAGAGCTGGAGGTTGCTGTGAGCTGTGACTCTACGGCACTCTACCAAGGGTGATAGAGTGAGACTCTGTCTCTACAAAAAAAAAAAATATATATATCCAATGCCAAGTGGACAGGAGTCCCCTCCCCCATGAGAATGGCTCACAGTATACTTTCTACACACAAGCAAGCAGAGTTCAAGTGTCCTCCCATTTTATCCCATGGAAGAGACCCTCTAAAAAGCAGATCTCCTTCCCCTACTAGGGTGCCATGGCACTCTCCTGCCAAGCATAAAACTGTATATATTCTCTACCTGTAATTCTGAACTCCCAGCACTCCCCTCTACTCTCACCCCGAGGTCTGGAAGCCTGTCCCCCATGAAGTCCAGATTCTTGGGCATTTTCTCAAGAGGTGGGGACAGGGCATGGGCTGTTGTAGGTTTGCGCTGATTCTACGGCACAGGGGCAAGGAGAAAATGGTAGTCTGAAGGAACCGTATGGGAAAGGGAAACACAGTGCCCGCCAGCACTGAGCAGCAGTGCCAGCAGCGGGAACAATAGGGCTCACACCTCTGGGGATATTTTGGAAGGACACTCCCCGTCTCTCTGGGCAAGAAAAAGCCGAGCATCTTCTCTGGTGGCAGACACTGGCAGAATAGATCTGGGATGGTAACGCAGACCCCGTGAGCAAAGGGTATGCCTGAGGCAGTACTGGCCTGGGCAGAGTGCAGCTGGACGGAGAATTGAAGATACCTGCACAGAGACAGCATACTCCCAGGGCGGGAGTATGGACTGTGCCAGAACTGCTTAGTGAACCTAAGAAACACCTTGCCCTCTGGAGATCATAGCAGAGACAAAGGCAAGTGGGAAACTGAAAGCTGAGTGTAAGCTCTAATTGCACTTACCCCAACATAGACTGCAGGGGAAACAGAAACACCAGCTCTGGGCAATGGTACAGACCGGGGCTGAGTGGCAGTTTCTGTGGACTCAAACAGTTCGTGGTCCACAGGGGAATATAACCAGGATAGAATCACAAATTCTGTGCACGTATAAGTGTCAGCAACATCAATCAGGGGTGGGGATAGAACTGAGTGAACCGCCCCAGCTTCCATTAAACACTCGAGGTTGTCAGGTCTCAGCTTCCCTTGCCAGATGGTGGCAGAGTGCAGAGGCCTGGCCGAGGAGACATAAGATCTCTCTGTGACTCAGGCAGGCTCAAACCCCTGGAGCTTCTGCTCATTGGAGAGAACTGGTTCATAGCCCTGCGGGGTTACCAGTGACTAGGTGTGACAGAGGTGCAAGGCAGGGAAGGAGGCATCAACCTTCCCAGACTAATTCTTTTGCTGGGGGTGTCCTTCTGACTCCACAGAGCACCAGAACAAGTCATACTTGAGCTGCCAGCAGACCCCTGCTATCTAGTTGGCAGAGACCTTTTGAACTCCCTCAACTTGAGACCAGGTGCAAACTGGGACAATTGATTTGGATCTCTTGGACTGGACCAATCACTGGAGGACTACCCAAAGTCATACCTTGGGTGTGTGGTTGTGGGAAGGTTTGATTTTCTTACTTCAGTTGTTGCCCATGGGGGGTGAGGTGACTTAATTGCTGGTATTTCTCCACAGCTGAGACTATAAACCAAGGTTAACTAATTCACTAGGGTAGGACAGAGACCAGCAGAAAACAAGACAGAGCCACTTAGTCTCACCACACCGAGTAAGTCCCCAGTGTCACAGGTCGTTGCACTGTGCAGGTCCTTTGCAAAGCTCTAGGGGAAGAGGTACAGACACCAGTCACAACTATTGGGTAAAGGGCTGGTTAATCACTACTCCAGGAGGCCCCCCAAGCCAACTTCACCTTATCTGCTTATCTAGCCAAACAGTGTAAAATAATCATGGGGTGAAATCAGCGGAAAAACTCTGGTAACATGAATAACCAGAGTAGATCAACTCCCCCAAGGAACCACATGGTAGACACAACTGAAGATCCTATTCATAAATGGCTGAGATGTCAGAAATCGAATTCAGAGTTTGGATTGCAAATAAGATTAATAGAATGGAGGTAAAGTTGGAATTAGAAATTCAAGGAGCAATTCAAAAGTTGTCTCAAGAATTCAAAGAATTCAAAGACAAATCACCAAATATTTTGACACACTGAGACAAGAATTTACAGTTCTCAAAGATCTGAGAAATACAGTAGAATACCTCAGTAACAGAGGTGAGCAAGCAGAGAAAAGATTTCTGATATTGAAGACAAAGCTTTTGAACACTCCCAAGTGCTCAAAGAGGAAGAGAAATGGAAAGCAAAAGCAGATCATTCTTTCAGAGAGGTCTGGAATAATTCGAAGAAAATTAATATTTGCCTTATAGAAATTCCTGAAGGCAACAAAGTTGCTTTGCAAAGCACAGAGGCCCTTTTTCATGAGATTATGAAGGAGAATGTTCCTGAATAAGACAACTCCTGGGCACATCATAATTAACTTCACTAAAGTTAATATGAGAAAATTAACTTTAACTTAACAGAAGGAGAAAATTCTGAAAACAGCCATACGTAAGAAAACCATAACCTACAAGGGGAAGAATATTAGAATAACTGCAGATCTTCTGCTGAAACCTTTCAAGCTAGAAGATGGTGGTCATCAACTTTTAAAAAATCTCCTAAAACAAAATAACTTTCAAACCAGGATCTTGTATCCATCTAAACTGAGTTTCATTAATGATGGAGAAATTAAATACCTTAATGACATTCACTCAAACAGTGAAAAAGAAATTTGCAATAACTAAACTAGCTTCAATTCACATGTTGAAGAAATTTGCAATAACTAAACTAGCTCTCTAGGATATTCTCAGACCTATCCTCCATAATGACCAGCGCAATCCTCCACAACAAAAGTAAACTCACTCAGAAACTTTTGATCAAATTCCAACTTCCACAGTGGCGAAAAGATTAAAAATACCTACTGGACTTTTGAGAAACTCGATACCCAAAATTCTACAGGCTTATCAATATTCTCAATTAACGTGAATGGCTTAAACTGTCCTCTAAAGAGGCACAGGTTGGCTGACTGGATACAAAAACTCAGGCCAGATATCTGCTGCATACAAGAATCTCATCTACCTTAAAAGTTAATATAGACTCAAGGTGAAGGGATGGTCATCTATATTTCAGGCAAATGGAAATCAGAAAAAAGCAGCTGCTGCAATTTTATTCATTGATACAATAGGCTTTAAACCAACAAAAGTAAGGAAAGATACGGATGGACACTTCATATTTATTAAGAGTAATACTCAATATGATGAGATTTCAATTATTAATATTTATGCACCCAACCAGAATGCACCTCAATTTCTAAGAGAGACTCTAACAGACACGAGCAACTTGATTTCCTCCAGCTCCATAATAGTTGGAGATTTTAACACTCTATTAGCAGTGTTGGATAGATTCTCCAATAAGAAGCTAAGCAAAGAAATTTTAGATTTAAACTTAACCATTCAACATTTGGATTTAACAGACATCTATAGAACATTTCATCCTAACAAAACTGAATACACATTCTTCTCACCAGCCCATGGAACATACTTCAAAACTGATCACATCTCACGCCACAAGTCTAACCTCAGCAAATTTAAAAGAATAGAAATTATTCCTTGCATCTTCTCAGATCAGACCATCATGGAATAAAAGTTGAAATCAGTAACAACAGGAATCTGCATACTCATACAAAAACATGGAAGCTAAATAACCTTATGCTGAATGATAGCTGGATCAGAGACAAGATTAAGAAGGAAATTACCAAATTTTTGGAACAAAACAATAATGAAGACACGAATTATCAGAACCTCTGGGATACCGCAAAGGCAGTCCTAAGAGGGAAATTTATAGCACTGCAAGCCTTCCTCAAGAGAACGGA